>CAJUYH010011546.1:0-10937 GCA_910591685.1 Galerucella tenella | reverse complement strand
ACATTCCTAATGCACCAAGTATCCATAGTAGGATACACGCATTACAGAACACTCAGAAACGAAATTTAATATTTTATTATGAGGATACTGATGTGTGACAATTTCATTTATCAAAATTATAATTATTAAAAAACGAAACCAGATTAAAAAGATGAAAACAATAAACTTATGAAACAAAAGTTCCCATCACGTTTTTTTATATATTTCTTAATTAAGAAGTAATAGTACCTTGTCGTTTTCGACAGTTTTCAATAATCGCCCTGTATCTTCCAACTGCAGGGAGTTACGAAAGATTCAATTATGCTATCGTTACTTTAACAAAAAAAGAAGTGATAACATCTTAACTGCTTTTCTTCTATCTCCTCTAGTTTACGAGATACACTGCAAAACACACCAATTTGGGACACCCTGTACAAGGAAAATATTAGAAAAACTACTTGAAAGAGGGAGAAGAATAATTGTGCGCAGTCAGCCATGAGCGTGTGTTCAGTGCCCCCCATTTTAATCGATGTTGCCAAATGTACTTATCTGTAAAAGTTATTCCCAATTTATGTTGGCAACTATGTTAAATACCAATAATTGTTAAATCAAAAGCGGTGTATAGATTTTATTAATTGCAGATTGTAATTTGTACAAATGTTTTCTTGAACTATATTATTTTATTCTTATTTGTGTTGATCTCACTTATTTTTCAAAAGTCAATAATATTACTAATCTATATTTTCTCCGGCGTTAACCCGTGTTAAAAGTCAAATGCAAAATAAGTTATTTATTCCTTAAAAAGTACCAAACATTCTAAACTGGCAACGCCGCTTTCATATAAGATTGCTAGCTGGAAATTATCACACGCCCAGCGCTGGCAGCGCACAATTATTCTTCTTTCTCTTTCAAGTAGTTTTTCTTATATTTTTCTTGTCGTACCTGTGTAAATCGTATTTCTCGAATAGATTTTTCGCAATCTGTACCTATATATTTGTCACAAAGTTGACAAAGTACTTTCTATACATATTGTAATGTTTTTCTTATTTATTTAAACAGTTTTTACCGTGGGATAAAATTATACACTCACTATGGCTAATTACTATTGATTTATTAAAGAAACACTTACACACTATAATAAACTTAATTTATATACACACTACTTAATGTCTATTTATCATTTATCATTTATCTACACTCGGTATAATAATTGTCCTAATTTATCTTCAACACTATTTATATTCACTTTCTGTTCACTCACTGTACACTGAAACTGTTTACCGATTCACTGTATACTGAACAACTCCTCTACTCACTCGAAAACCCCCTCGTATATATAGTCCCTCGAATCTCTAGAACTTTCTTGACTATACCACCTCTGCGTATACTTTATAATTCGAGAGCATTCGCGATAAACCATTGTACGCCTACTCTTCGAGAACAGTCTGAATATTACCTGCGAAAGTACCTTTCTAGAAAGGTCGCATTCATAGTTTGCGACAGGACCGACTTCAAAATCAGTGAGTTCGTAACAATATTATTAAAATTTTATAGCCACAATTCTGTAAATCAAGATAAAATAAAAACTAATATAAAAATTTCCATAAAAAGAATTTACTTACTCTTCCTGTATAACCCATTTGGGATCAGTCATCAAAGCGCCACAAATACACATTTGAGCCAAACAACCACCAAGTATTAAAACCGTTCCTCTCCATCCAAATTCGTATAGTAGAAAGTTGGTTAATGGAGCAAAGACAATTGTTCCAAAACCAGTACCGCTAGCTGATATACCCAAAGCAACAGATCTTCGTTTATCAAACCAATATGTTACTGAAACTACGACCGTTATATAACAAAGTCCTCTTGCTAAGCCGCCTAATAGGCCGAACGTTAAGTATAGGAGACCTAAACTTTTCGCGTACGCGCTAATGGCAAAACCCATCGCACATATCGCTGAGCCCAAAATAGTCATTTTCTGGCAGCCATATTTATCCACTAGGGTACTACATACCGGACCTGAAACAAAATACGGTTTTTAAATATAAATAATAAAAAGTAGGATAAGTATAGTTCTTTTCACGATCTAAGAAACTGACTTGACTTAACTTAGGCTTGAGATGTAATGAAACCATAAAACTTTTCGAATTTACCGTGCAGAGCCTCACTATACCTGATGAAAAAGAAAAAGTACTAAGTAAATCATGATAAGAATGACCCAAAAGACTTATATAGAGTTTTCAGGTAATAATTTATTATTCGCCAACAAAATGAATACGACCCTGTCATGGCTAATAGGTACTTTCATGGCTTTGATGCATGTCATTATCCCATCTCAGGTCAGGTCAGCTTCTTAGGTCGTGAAAAGAACTATACTCGTATATATATGCTTTAATAGCTGCTTGACTATCCGACATTATGATAATCCTTCTATGCCTTCTATATCTTTTATAAATATTGAACTTGGTCCACTATCCTATTGCGTGAATTTTTGGTCCGTACACTCATATCCCGGCTCCTTCTATTGTTTTTGGGTCATTGAACGTCCTTTTTTCCAAGTCTGGTAATGGTGTTGGGATCCCATTCCTTATTGTTGCTTAATTCTGTATCGAATATCTTTGAAAAGTTATAGTTTTTCATAATACCAACTGTGGCATGTCATTAAGTACCTACTCGTAATCTACAAAGTACAAATAAGTATGTAATATAAATATAAAGATCAATTGTTTCACAGAAAACAACAAATTTAATAATAATTGAGAATCGTAGAAAGAAAGATAGCAAAGAAAATATTTAGCCAAAAAAAAAACTAACAAGGAGATTTCGGACCGCTCATGAACCATGAAATTCGTAATCTTCTAAATGGAGAGATATGAAAACACAAAGATTAATGTGGTTACAGAGAAGGTACCTCAATGCTTTTATATAGAAACAATAATTATTACAGACTGAATACCCGACCAAGAGGTAGACCAAAAATCAGATGCCTGGAACGGGCATAATGACACTTTGACACTTTCCATTTGGGCAGAAACTATCAGAAAAAAAGGGTAGAACGTGTCGCGGGACACACGGTAGGAACTTTATTTCCTTTTAAGCAAAAATTATGTACTACATCTGACGTTATAGATAAACAATTTGCATATTCCTCGGTGGTCGAGTAGTAAGCAAACCAGACTCTCACGCGGTAGACCCGGGTTCGATTCCCCGTGAAGAAGTTTTTTTTTTATTGTTAATTTTATTTTTAAATAATTATTCTGCTTGATATTAATAAGGACAACAGGTAGACGTTTGAAATATTTAGCAGAATATTCATTATTATAGACGGTACCCTTCATGAGGGAGTCCGACTGGCAACATCTACTTATAACAGCATCGTATATTTAAAAAGGGAAACCGTAGCATTATACAAATTGGACGTGGATCGTCCATATCGCACTTGACACTAGTTGCACATATAGTTAAAATAATACCCTTCTTGGTGTGCGTCATCGATTGTGACGTATATCCGGGTTTTCTGCATGTCGTTTATTTTATTTGCCATTTTGACCTATGGCTAACCTTAAATTTGATAAATAAGATCATCAGGATTGTATTTAGCCAAATTCGAAAAGTCTATGCAATTAATAATTACCAGCTTCTTTTTCTAACTGAAAATACTTCAAAATGCTGATGTTTTTTTGTGTATCTAGGCATATTTTTGTATTATTTAGATAAATATAACAATAAGATTAATATTCACTTCTCATAAATAATAATTGACCGTAAGCAACAAAGTACACACCTGACAAGAACTGTCAGTGTGACAGTAGAAAAAGACGTAAGACACATTGCCGCTACGAAAGTTACGCCTTTATAGTATTTTAATCTCGCGATTGATAGGTTGCGCTGGCGCGTAATCTAAACATCAGCCAATCAAATTTTTGTAAGTCAAATATTAGGGTTAACGTTTGCAATACATTCAAACGGTTCATTATTGTGATGTTTTTATAAGGATTAATAACAGACCTGCCTTTTTGTCCATTCCTTCCTACGTAATGTGATATAAGGAGATTAACAATCGATGACGCACACCAAGAAGGGTATTATTTCTATCAAAATATGCCCTTTTACATTTAAAAACAACCTGCCAAATGTCAAATCAATTTATCCATCCATTTTGAAGTTATCCCTTAATCCTCGTATTATTTTGTCTAATTTTACGAGAGGAATCTACATGCAAACGTTGTAATTACCCTTAACGTTCGAGATGCTTATACCATTTTTTGCGCGATCGTATTGAAATAAATTCCGAATAAAATAATTTAAATTTCTTCGAAATGAAAGAAATGTCAAAAGTGACATTTATACTTCTCGATCAGTTTAAAATATATTTTGCATTTTGGTGAAATTGTTTCTATGCTATTTATTACTTTTCGACGTCTGAACTTATCGAACTTATCGACGTGTTAAACTTAGAAACCAGTAAACACAATCTACCGTCCTGACAACCGATGCTGTGAATAAGCAAAAAAGATCAATCGCGCAAAAAAAATTATGGGAATGTAACAGTAAAAATTTATCCAAACAAATTCAAGTAGATCACCAGCACTGCGAATACCAGCTTTGCATAGAATTTTAGTATAGCATCGGTGGTTCAGTGGTAGAATGCTCGCCTTCCACGCGGGCGGACCGGGTTCGATTCCCGGCCGAAGCATATGAATCGCTGCTTCGTAAACGAGAGAGAGACTCAGGAGAGAGCACACGCACGCAAGCAAGGCACATAACGAAGCAACGTAACATAACGTAACGTAACGGTCAGATCTTTTGCGTCGCGACCTCCCGGTCGCTCAAACATAACCTGACGTAAAGAACTAAAGTTCCAATAATGGATTTATTCATTGAAAAAAAAACTTCAGTAAGTACAAATGAGGTTGCAGAGATAACAAGGTAAATAACAAGATATCTTCAAAATTGATAGGTCATATATGATCATGATGACTATTTTTTAGAATTTTACTAAAGTATCAACATATGTTCTATAACAATATTGCTATATACGAACAGAATTGCACAATATGTGGATATTTGTGAAAATTTGCATTGTAGACATTTGGATCATTCTAGGTATTGTACATCTATTTGTATTGTTGACATGTGGATCATTCTAGGTATTGTATATCTAAGTCTTGGGTTGGATGATAATGTTTGAATATTCAACGATAGCAGATTGAATCTTTTCCGAAAAATAAAATGTCAGATATTGCCGAGATTATTAGAATTATCAGATAGAAACATTTTCAGGTGGATTATTAGTTAATAATTCCACTAAGGCAGAAAGTAATGAACATATTTATAAAGCATAATAACTGAGGATTAGGATATTATTCTCTAATGAATAAATCGAGTTATTTATAACATCTACTTTAGGATATGCGTCATTGAAGGTTATAAAGATTTATGGAAGTATTAAACAAGTTATGTCACGATGAGATTAAACTATATTTGTATTTTGAAAACTACTTAGGTATAACCATATGAAAACTTATTATTTAAGTAAAAGATGTGGTGAATTTGAGCAGAATATATTTCCGGTTATAGCGAAAGTGTTTATTTGCTTTGGTATTTTAAATATAACGTTTCTTGCTCACCCCTATTGGCCACGTAATTTGGATCAAAGGTTACATAATAATGAGAAGTATGGCGATTCTCTGTGAAAATCACAAAATAAAAAAAACTCTGGCTGTTGATTAAAATTGAGTCCAATCGCAAAACATTTCTACTTTGGAAATCACAGACAAGCAACTCTTTTGATAGAATTAAATATAATAGGAATGCATTGGAGATTATTTTAATGACTGACTGACGGATCAAGGCACAGCCTAAAGCCCACAATCCACCAAGTCCGGCGACGTGCGACACGTTAACGTACGTCAAATAGGGCAGGCGACGGTATACGTCGAAAAACATTTGAGTCTTTCCACCAAGCAAATCGCGTTAGCTGCTTTTTTGACGGCAAACAAAATGGTGTATAATTGAATAATATACTATTATATTGTTTTCTTGTAAAATAATGAAGCATAATTATTTTTGTGCGGCGCTATTTTGTCGAGCGCTATTTTGTACGCCGCTGTTTTTGTTCTGTGTTAGTTTTGTGCGGCGCTATTTTGTCCTGCGCTGTTTTTGGACCAGCGCTATTTTTAACCAGCGCTATTTTGTCCGCCGCTGTTTTTGTCCAGCCCTATTTTGACTGACGCTATTCTGCTACAGAGCCTACATCGACTGACATCAATCTAATCATCGCTCATCGAGGCATATCTTCGGCATGTACTTACCCAAATCCCGATATTCTAATACAGCTAGTTAACCTTGTGAGGTAGATTAACTTTAAACCTTTAATCTAAGCAATAGTATAAAAAAGCTTATAAAAATATACCCAACCTTAATTGGGTATCTTCCAATATCTTGATATTAATAACTTTTATATACCAACCATAATTTCCTATATTGTTTTATTACCTTAATTTTGATTTTTGAAACTT
Source organism: Galerucella tenella (assembly GCA_910591685.1). Lineage (NCBI taxonomy): Eukaryota > Metazoa > Arthropoda > Insecta > Coleoptera > Chrysomelidae > Galerucella > Galerucella tenella. Next base: position 4,437 of record CAJUYH010011546.1, on the reverse strand, counting down.
TACATATTATGTTCAGTGATTGTTATAGTTATTTATTGTATGTGTTTTACCCACGCAACTAAAACACGAATGCACTACAATGTTTTATCCACAATCACAGTCATTTCAGGCGGATTCATGCAACGTTTATTATAATTACAATTTCATTATATTATAACTACACTCTACACTTGAATTACATTTTCACTGCCTAATGAAACCAGTTCAGTGAATTATGGATTTGCAAATGCGCATTAACTTACAAAAGTGACAAGACTGGCAAGTGATGACTGTCATATATAATTCGTTAGTTATTGTGTTGGAAAGTCGATTATTTGCAATTATTTTGATTATTTTTTTCACTTGTCAAAATCTGACATTTTGGTGGTTTTAACCTATAGCAATACATTAATCTAGCCAATCATTCGTATTATACTGATAATTCTGCTTCCTCATCGATAATACCTTGTTTACATTGAAACGTCAAAATTTTACTTTGAATTTGTCATTATTGACAACTAAAAGTGCTTCGAAGTTTATTGAAAAATGAACACAAACTGGTTCAATGCCATCACCCAAGAGAATATTGAACATTCAGGCAATACAGAATTTTTAATTGATAAAAAAAATAATCCAAATACAACTCGCTCTTCAAATTTTATCACATAATTTTTTATTTTCATCACTCAAACTTGTTTATTTGAGGCAAAAACATTCAAACAAAAATCGGTTTGTTTCCATATTTTTGCCAAATAAACAAGTTTTCGTGGAAAAGAAAAAATTATCGATAAAATTTGAAGGTATTACCTTTGAAAATTTTATAACAGTTCCAAGAACCAATCAAATTTCCTCATTTTTTATCATATGAAAAATTTCACCCAATCGTGTCAACATTAGAAAATTTTTTAACAGTTCCAAGAACCAATCAAATTTCCTCATTTTTTATCACATGAACAATTTCACCCAATCATGTCAACATTACACTGAAAACAGACCTTGGGGCTGTTTTCATGTTGCTATGGATGCATATTGATTTGAAGTTTCAAATATTTAATATTTCGAAATGTCACATTTAACTTTTCTAATTGTTCCTTTGTTAATTGCACCTTTAGATAAATTGTTTTAGATCTGTTCTTTTTCTATAATAAGCAAAAAAATTTCTATCCGAATAACCCTCGGACATTGATAAATGCTTAAAAATTTTATGACAACTTTCTCAAGCTTGTTGCTTGTAGGCAACAGACCTCCGCCTACGGCGTCGGTCTGTTTCCAAGCAACAAGCTTTCGAAATCTGTCATAAAATTTTTTCGAACAATTATCAATGTCCTTGGGTTATTACTACTGATAACAGATCATGGGCTATTTTCACGTTGCTTTGGACACATATTGATTTATTTCCATTTTGAAGTTTTAAAAATATTTAATATTTCGAAATGCCACGATAGCAAAAAATTTTCTATCCAAATAACCCTCGGACATTGATAAATGTTCAAAAATTTTATGACAACTTTTTCAAGCAACAAGCTTTCGAAATCTGTCATAAAATTTTTTCGTACAATTATCAATGTCCTTGGGTTATTACTACTGAAAACTGCCAAAACATAAATCAAAACAAACCTGGGAATGACAGCTGGGTATGCGATTTTAAGGCTTTTACTAAAAATATTGTAATTATAATTTATAATTGGAAATAGACCAACTTCCTAATGTCCAAAATATAACTAGTGTAATTGATTTAAGATTGTATTTTTCACTAACCCACAAGTGGATATGCTTCAAAATGTGGATAAATGTTCAATTATAATGTGATTGTGGATAAAATAATGAATCATCCATTATCAGGTACTTGTAGGAACTAGGAAGTACCTATTCGTTGTCATTATCAATGATTTTTTTGAATCCTAAATAATTGATAAATATACTTTGGCAAGTTTATCTGAAACCGTGAAAGGAATGCAGTCGAAACATTCGACATTGCCATGTTTAACTATGAAAAAATAGAAGAACTGATTATGTAGTGATAATAATTATAAATGGGTCTTTTTATTATTAACAATATTAAAAATATGATTGAACGTTCATTTTATAATGTGCTTGTTTCGTTGGATTTATTCTATTAACATTATTTTCCAATTTATGAATATTAAAAGAGAACACTTTTCCAAATTTGTTATGGGATTCTTAAAGCTCTGGCAACGTTGTACGAAAACCATAATGACCACACTCTCCGATTACATAATTGGTGATTTTTATCGACCAGGTGACTTCTTGGCAAGCGCGTGCGTATGTTCTTCCCTCTCACTTCGTCAATTGACTGATATTGATTTATCCAGTGGTGTTCGTAGTGTCAGTTACCTTTGTAATTTCAGTTTTACTTGGTAAAATAGGTACCGTACGCCATTTGTACGTTTGACAGATATACGCCATGTTTTTCCTCCCCTCTTACCGACGCCCCGTAGCTACAGATAAACTTGCCAAACTATACATTCACATTTTGAATTTTTTTTGTCAATTTTCAAATCATCAAAAGTTGTCTTATTTCTATTAAATTTTAATTGACGTGATATGTTTATAGAACAGGTTCAATTTTCTATCAATTAACTGACAGCTTAGGCCAAAAATATATAGAGAAAGCCTTTATAAAATCAAAAGTACACAATATAAAAATAAGCATATGCGTGCTTCTGCTTTGAAAGCATTTTAAATCAGATATTCCTCTTTTTCAATAACATTTTTAGCCAAGCAAATCAAATGGAAATCAATCCTCCCATACACCTAAAAAAAATTTAAAATATTCTGCATCTTCTACTGCCAGTTTTATATTCAGCATTGAAAGTGTTCCTAAGCCTTATTTTTACTCATGGTCTCCATATTACTCTCTTATTTATAGCTTTTCTCTCGAGGTTTCTCTTTCTCATTCAATATTACTAAATTTATAATACCACATGGCACATATTTTAGTTTGTTATGGCTATTACATCGATTAATCATAAACCACAATTATAATTCTATACATTTTACTCGATTCTAGTGATGAGCAAAATTGGTCTTGGTCTTGCGAAAAAGCAAGACCAAGACCGAGACCCAAACCACTCTTCGACTCGCAAGACCAAGACCAAGACAGAATGAACAAGAACAAGACTAATACCAAGACCGACTATGCAAGACCAAGACTAAATACGCAGGACTCGACCAAAAATTTTTTTTCACACACACACTTTTTTTAATTCAAAGGTAGTAAATTTAGGTTTAAAAATGTTTGTTGCATAAAAATAAAATGTTTAGAAAATGTTTTGAAAGATGTTAAGAAATTATGGCAAGACCAAGACTAAAACCAAGACCAAACAAAATACAGCAAGACCAAGACCAAGACCGAGACCAGCCAGATTTGAGCAAGACCAAGACCAAGACTGAATAAGCAAGATCAAGACCAAGACCGAGACTGCTTTGCTCATCACTACTCGATTCAACCATCCACATTTCATTATAGTCAATTTTTATTGTGGCTCGATCTTGTTGAAGCGTGGTCATTTGGATACCAAAAAACACCAGTTATCGCAAAAGGCTTCTAAGAAGACAGAACCGACTTTGAGAGACAAATCGTGTCCTGTATCAGTTAAAAGCTGCACAATCACAGGTAAAAGTGATCAAAAGAGAAACAAATTATCTTATATATCTTACTTATATGATAGAGTATTCTCAGTTGCCACGTGAACCGTTTTTTAGCACGAATTTTATTTAGGTTAAATTCCAGTATTAATAGCTACATAAAAGAGGTCTTCATCCAAGTTTACAGAGCTCTGTAAATATGTTTTTATGTATTCAAATTAGTTTTTGCAATTATTGCAACCATTTAAAAACACTTAAGTCAAACGGTATTGATATTGTTTTGAAGGGTGTATATCTAATAATTTAAATATTTAAATACCAGTAATATGCAGACTAGATGAGATAAATGTTTACATTTTATTGTAAATATGTTTTTTCCATGATTTGTAGCCGAATAACGTAACAGGTTTTAAGTGTTCATCACGATAAAATAAAAAAATAAACGACAAAAGAATATAAACAATATTTATTGACATGCAATAAATATATTGAAATACAGAATATACCCTAGTCCCTTTCAAAAGAAATGTTCCTATAGTTCCTATAGGATTCTCTACCATTATCTATAATAAAAACATACATACATACAAGTGAAACTAATAATTTATTTAGTTGATTGATTCATATTCATATTTTCACTATGTATATAACAAATTTTGAAAAGCCATGAGGTCATAGGGAGATTCGAACTCGCGATCTCCCACCTTACAAAAAGGAACAAAAGACGTAATTTTTAACTAATATTTATTTTATTATGATTTAAGTATTCTTTGTTGTTACAGCGAAAACAGAAATACATCATCTGTGGAAATTATGAGATACAACCAGGTAACAGACAGACAGACAGGC
>CAJUYH010011545.1:0-10939 GCA_910591685.1 Galerucella tenella | reverse complement strand
ATTTGTCTGAGCAAAAGTTACAATTAAATTGATTATTAGAAGAGGAAGTAACAGGTGTATAATTTGTTTGCGAATGACTCGAAAAATTGTTTCTTCCTCGCGAAGAATTAGAAACATTAGCTTTCCCCTCCACACTATTGTGCGAACTAACTCTGGATTCATTTTCAATTTTATTTTATTTTTTACCAGAAGGTTCGAATACGTTTAAATTTTCTAGAACTGAAAATCGTTTTTTAAGAAATTCAAAAAATGAGTCTATGTTAGAATAAGTATTAGGTAAGCGGTCACTTTCAAATGCCCGTCTGGTTTGAAAGTCTAGTCTTTGTTCTAAAAGGAAAATTACGAGTGTCTCAAAGATTTCGTTATCTTTGAGACCTGAATTTTTTATCAAATTCAACGTTTTCTTTGATGATATGTGGAAATCCCTCAAAGCAGCGGCATTACTTTTAGCTAAAGGTTTTAAATCAACTAATTCAGAATACAAAGTATGTAATAATTTAGAACGATCCTCATAAGCATTTTTTAGAATATGAATTGCGACTGGCAAGTTGTCATTTGTAACCTGTAAACTAGATATTAATTCCAAAGCTTGACCTCTCAGAAGGCTTTTTAAATAGTACAATTTCTCACTATTACCACTCAATGTAGGATTATTTAAAACTAGAGCATTAAAAAGATCATAGAATTACGTAAATTCGGCTTGATTGCCTGGAAAAGGAGGTACATTTATCTGAGGTAAAGAGATATTAGATTGTTGCGAACTAGTATTAACTAAGATTTTATGTTGATCAACTTTTGAAGTCAATGTAGCTATTAGATCTCCAAATTTGTCAGCTATTAAATCCTCAGATGCTGTCGTGTCGGACAGGTCATCTTCAGGAAGAGTAAGTCCCACAATAGCACAATAGACTCTTGTGAGTCGCAGTGGAGGGCCTTATAGACCCACTCACCACAAACCTAACCTAAGTCCCACAATGTCGGACTGCAGCGATTTATAGAACTCATATTGGTTAATAGCGTTATTTAACCCTTCGGTGGGCGCGCCTCCTAAAATCACAAGAGCGGGCGCGTTACGGCATTTTGCCGCATTTCAAATTTTCATCAATTATATTCTAGTTAACACACAGGGATACCACATACAAACATCTTTATTATACAAGGAAAAAATTATATTATTATAATACAGAAAAATAGTGTAAATACAAAAAATTATTGATCATTCAATCTCCATTTGCTGATTGTAGTTACAGTTGAAACATATCATGTTAGCATGCTTTTTGCACATATTTTTACCACACTTCACACAAATGGATTTTGTTCTGTTATTCTTATGTTGTCCACAAATATAACAGATACCACGTTTTGCTTCCTCTATTGGAGGATCGTCATTTTCCCGATACTTTTCTAAGAAGCATTGAGTAATTTTGGGAAGAGACTGAATTCGAGCTCTTTCTTTCAAGTGTTCCTCCATCAGACATATAGAAAGATTTTTCAGAAAAACACGCCTCCTATCCTTGTTTTCGACATTGTTGAACTTAAAGATTACGAATGCATTGATTCCAGCAATATCTAGATGTCTATAGAATATAGTCAAAGGCCATCGTCTTGTGATAATCGAAGTGCCATAGGATGCGCACAGTTGATCCACAGTGTCGACCCCTCCCTTCGTTGCATTGTAATCCCAATTAACCAGGGCCTTCTTAGTATCTTCATCAATTTCTGAGGAACTATGCATTGTTGAAAGAAATATCACAGCCTTATTTTTTTTTGGAACGGTTGAAACCAAATAATAGTCATATTGAAAACCGAAAAGAGTTGATTTTATTTCTCTATTGTGGTTTGGTAGGAATTCTATTGGTATTTCCTTCTTGTTTTTTTTTCATAGTTCCAAGGAAAGTGAGTTTTCTTGTTAACAGATATTCTGCCAATGGATAGCTGCTATAGTAATTATCTGTGGTAAGGTTTCTCTTCGTGTTCTCAATGGACACGATCAATCTCTTCACAACATCAACACTTTTGTTAGACCTAACAAAAGGTCCAGGAACTTGCTTCCCACAATAAATTTCGAAGTTCAGGGTGTAGAAAGTTCTTGCATCACAAAGTGCATATAATTTGATGCCATATTTTGCAGGCTTGTTGGGAATATATTGCACGAATCCACAACGTCCTCTATACCCATGGAGCATCTCATCAATTGTCACATACTCACTGACATGAAAACTGGCAATGCAATTACTAACAAACTCTTCATGAAATTCACGAATTGGAGCAAGTTTGTCGGTTTGTTTTCACTCATCTCTAGTGAGCAGATTATCAAATCTAATAGCTCGAAGCAGAAAACGGAAACGCTTATAGCTGAAAAATGCCCGTAAAAGAATCATACCTGTTCCATTTGAATTCCACAACTCAACACAGTTCGTATGGCTTCCTTTTTTTATGCCAATAAGAAACAGGGCTCCTAAAACAGCTTTTATCTCGGTTTTTGTCGTCTCTTTGTAGTCCCTATCTCTTGCATATTCCACTTCAGCTCGTTTCTTTTGGATATATACGTTGGTGAAAGTCACGATATCTTCAATAATTCTGTCAGTAATCAGCAAACCGAAAGCATCAATTTCTCTTTTCGCTTTCCTGGCATTCAATTTTGGACCAGGCAGAATTCTCACTATGTTTTTTGCCTGCGTTTTACCTGCAGTGAGAGGCTGAGTGATCCAAATAGTTTCACCGTCTTTACCTATTAAAAATTGGTAATCGCTCTGGATTTGCGGATTTGTTTCATCTTCATGTATGTCATGAAATATTTCCTCTTTCCCCGATTGCTCTGAATCACTATTGTTATGATCCTCTTCGACAATCTCCTCGTCTGTCTCCGATTCACTATCATCAGGGTTTTCATTGCTTTCTAGTTTCCGTTCTTCCGATAACTCTCGCAAAACATCGTGTACAGCTCTCCCCAACTCCTCATCATTCAAATATTTCCGAGAACTAAAAAAATGAAAAATGAGAATATAAGAACCTGTCGCCTAATTATTAGGGGTATTTTGAATGAAACATTGTAACTGAATATTACAGATATAGTGTTACTTACATTGTGATGTGCTTTTTGGCGAGTAGAATATAAAATACGTGAGAGGGCGCGTTGCGGCAAATAGCCGCAAATAATAATCTTCTCCACTCAAAGTCTAACAGCAACTGAACCGTTGTCGCTTGGAACGTCCAATTTTTCGAGGGTGGTGTAGGATATATGAGTAACGTAACATTTGCGGCAGATTGCCGCCGGCGCGCCCACCAGAGGGTTAATTTTACTTGGAGAAGGTAGATTTCCTCCTCTCCACTGAGATTAGCGACAAAAGATTCTAAACGTATTAGTTGTGACTTGGCGCCTTTGCGTTTATTTTTTAAACTAGTTAAAGAGAGTTCCATGGCTGCAAAATAAGTAGTTTATAGGTTTACGCGAGAATCAAACAATAAATATTTGCGAGAATCTGTACCACTTAGGTACTCAACTAGATCGAATGTAGAAAAGGTTCCAAACACATCAAAGTTTTAACAAGTCAAATAAATAGCGAACAGTTCAAACAAATAGGTTTAAATTCTCAAACAAAGTAGGCATACAAGCTTTTCTTGTAAACCAGTAGCGAGTAATTTTGCAAAACCATAGAATATAATATATGTACAAAATATGTAGAGAAAATAATCAAATACGAATAAACACTAAATTCAGATATCGAGGAAGTAAGTAGTTTCAATAGCGCATAAATTGCGTGAATCAAATATATATAATGATATTATTAGTAGCTTTCACTTTGGAATAGTGCTTATGTTTGCCGACGATTTAAAGGTTTTTTCTGTAATAAAATATAGTATGGAAGCTGAAAATCTGCAGTCTGATTTAAATATGCTGCATAATTGGTGCATAAGTAATGGAATGGAGCTTAATACAAGAAAATGTCATATTATGAGGTTTCACCGAACTAACACCCCAGCATTTTATGACTACACTGTTAAAAATGTGGTTCTGGAATTTCGAAATATTGTTAAGGACTTAGGGATATTGTTGGATACCACACTTAGTTTTCAGGAACATATTAAAACTATTGTTAATAAATCTCTGAGTCTACTTGGCTACATTAAGCGTATTACCGTTGATTTTACTGGTATACATCCTTTAAAAGTGCTTTACTGTTCGTTAGTCAGACCCCACTTGGAATACTGCGCTTCAGTGTGGTCTCTACAATATTTATTTTATATTTACAAAATCGAAAGCGTTCAGCACAGATTCCAGACACGTAGCATTCAAAATGCGTAGATACTTAGACTATGAAACCATCCAGCAAAATTTAAATATCACCACTTTAAAGCAACGGCGAGATCAGCATGACCTAATTTTATTGTTCAAACTACTAAATTTTTTAATCGAATGTCCCGACTTGTTAGCCAGAATAAACTTTGAAGTTCCTAGTCGCCAGACAAGGCAGGTTACTTCCTTTAATGTTTTGTAGAACGAATTATGCACAATTTTCATTTATACCACGAACACTGAGAGGTGCTAATCATTATCCTGAACTTGATTTCTCCACGGGTTTTATCAGTTTTAAACGAACACTGTCAAGTATACTAAGATAACTAATTGTATTAATGATATTTGGTTCTTTTTAGTTACGTGTTTTCTGTATTTCTTATATCTTACAAATTTTTATTTATAGTGAATTGTATCTTTCGTATGTTCTGTACTTTATATGTATAAATGTTTTGTATTTTTAAGATTTGTGATCACTTTTTGTGAAATGGGTTCGTCCGTAAATAAATAAATATATAGCTAGTTACATGAAAACTAAATTCGAATATCGATAATTAAATTGCGAAAGATTTGCGTAAACAGATAAGCAGCGAAAAGATATCAATACAAATTGAATAGCGAGTTTCATGAAACCATGAATAAAAATTAATCAATGATGAAACTAAATTCAAATTGGTATCTAAACAAGTAAAACGGCGAAAATCATATAAATATTGCATATGTATCAGCTGATTTCGTTTATTCAGCCTATGTAGCGTGGCTTGTTCCAGCTTGCTCTTCGACGAAGGTTTCCAAGCGGTAGGCGATGTACAGTCCACGCATGACCGTGTGACTTAATGGATGAAGTGGGGAAGGCCGTTTCCTTCTTAGGGATATTCGATATACATCGATGTATCGAATTCACTCGATGTTTATAGTTCGATGCATCGAAACGATTCGATGCTTTGAAAAGGTATTGATTTACTCGATGTATCGATGTTTTCTCATAAAACATCGACTCAATGGTAACCAGCTGATCATTGTACATCTATTACTGTTCAGTAGCTCTGATTTAATAAAATTAAAACTTGAATCTTTTTTTCTTTTACTGGCACTAGTTGGCTAATTTGGAAATTGACATGGGCAATACTGCGCCAGAGAGAATTTAAAAAAAAACTTCGTTTGTTTTGGTTCTGCGTCAGATTTATTACAAATACTTGACCATGATGGGAACGTCAGTACCGTCTGAGCGTTTATTTTCTAAAGCAGCTCAAATCGTCAATCAGTAACGAAACAGACTGAAAGGAAAACGTTTAAATAAGCTTTTGTTTTTGCAAAGTCTTCCAAAAGAACATTGGTTATAAGTCTTATTGTTACACATTGCCATATTTTTTTTAATAAATGACTACTGCATGAAAAGTATTTCTTTTTTATTTTAGTAACATAGATTCCTTAAACACACATACAAAAGGCAAAAAGAAAAGTGCTGTTGTAGGAGTAATCTATAATGAAAAATGTGTTCAGAAGGCCGACTACAGCTTGTGATGCAATGTTAGAAAAAGTACTCGATTTTGAGAAAACATCGATGTTTCTAACCGATGTATCGAAAAATATCGATGCACAGCCGCGATGTATTGCATCGAAAAAAGACATCGATGTATTTTTTAAGTGGACACCCCTATTCCTTCTGTTGCTAGCAGCGCAGCGCGTTCAAGTCGACGTACCGGCCGTTGCCAAACTTATTACCGAATTCCCGGCACTGGAGACGTATTTTGTAATCACGTTTTTGTTTTTAGATGTGAAAAAAGTTAAAAAAAAAAATAGAAAAAAGTACACGTCCGGCTCGAAGGCCAAAAAACATATGTAAAGTTCAGTGAGAAAAATAAATCAAATATACGCAGTGGCTGTGATAAAGTTCATATTTATTGTGGCTTGGGATTAACAGGTTCTAATACTTTACATACGTCCATCGAAAAGGAATATTATAATGATTCCCACTAGGTATTCTCGAAGGACCACTTAACTGTTATACCGGAGTTAAGGACCAGGTTAACACATAAAATAAGACAAACATATAGTTAACAAAATTCTAATGAAGGAACAAAACATAATGCACAATCATTTATAAAGTCCGAGTATCGGAGCATTCACTTACGAAAGAACAAACAACAACCGAGTTGTTTTTAAGGATTTAATACATACCGGCGGTACGAAAACAAAAGTTCCACGATAAGTAGAGTTTGGCAACGCCGCGTGGGTTAACCGATCATCAAAAATGGAGCGAAAATGAAACCAAGCCATCAAACATTCTCAGATTTAATTGGGGAATTTAAAAGCTAAAAGGTTGGCTTTCACCTGAATTGTCCAAATTGTGGAAGCACTACACTACATTATTATAATAATATTTGGAAGAGTATAGGCCTGTTTGACCCAACTAGTTATTTTGCACAATGTTGGTGCCGGAGAGCTCATGTTCCATCGGCTTCTTGCACTGGAGTGGGAAAAATCAGACGGCTCGTAGTTCGAGTTGCTCCCGCATGAGTTTTGAGTTTCCAACTGTTTTATTTATAATGCGGGTGGGAATTTTGAAATCTAACAGCAAGTAGGAGAATAATAACATAAGTTAAAATATGGATTTTAACAAAAATAATAAAATAGAAAATCCTGAAATACTTTTTTTCATTATTTTAATAGATTATCACTTCATATGTGTTATAGGAAATAAAACGTTGCGTGTAGGATTTGGTGTTGATTAATATTTATTGCACATTAACAAGATAACTTACACAAAATACAAAAACTAAATCTGTTGAAATGACAACGGCCATACTTGGTAACAACCACACTGCTTCTCTTCTTTTTTTACTCAACATAATTCTGACATACATGACAGCAACGTCAGTTCAGTGTTACCACATGTATATAACTGAAGTCACTAAGACAGGTTTGTATGTGTCTTCATATTATATCAACAATATGGATATTCTTTCACCATATAATTTCCTAAATTGCTCATAATGGCGGCGATAGTGGTAAAAGAATTGCTTATTTAAACATGGCGATTTATAATACAACAATTTTATCCCAAAGAAATTCCTTAAACAATATTTTATTGTAAAATGGAACGGTATACGATAAAACTGTCTTATAACGAAAAATATTTAGGCACTATACAACTAACCTGACAAGTAATAATCATATTGAGGTTCGAGAAAAGTAGAGTTTGCCAAATCTCATAATATGGTAATAAGAATTTTTCCTGCGACCACGTATGAAGACGTCATAAAGCACGTTTTTTTATTTGGAAAGTAGCTCATATCACCATGGCATTGTTATTCGAAGAAAAATTTAATTCATGCACTAAAAACGCCATATGTCTCGGTGTTTTATCATTATGACAGCGAAAAAAGTTTGCCCTAACTTTTCTAGAGACAAAACGGAACCTAACTTTTCGAAGCGTTACAGCCAGCATTGTAACAAATTTTTGATGACAGTATTTCAATTTTTCTCAAACTTGCGTTGTCAGAAAAGTATCTTTATTCCTGGAAATGTCGCGACTCATTAACGGCCGTATTCGCCCTATACCTTTAAGCTGAGCTGAATACTTAAGCTCGCTTAACAATACGAAATTTTGTGCTTTTGAGGCAAGTTTAACTCAAGCTCAGTTCAGAAGTATACGTCGAATAAGGCCGTAAATCGTCCCACCAAATTACTCTTTTTTTAAGTCGAAGTAAACTTGACGTACATTTATAATCCGAATTTTGTTGCCAATTGGCAATTCAACTCAGAAAACTGCCAGAAAAATTACGAGTCCGTAGCAGTCCGAGGCAGTTTTTTTCGTTGAATTGCCAGGCAACAAAATACCTGCTACACAAACACCATTGAACACAAAATGTCTTTGGTTTTGGTACAGCCACATTTTTATTATGCTCATTGGTTATTACATATTTTTGAACTATTTTCAATTGACAAGAACACAAGGACGCAGTAGGAAATACTTCTTACTTCTTCACTTCTGTATTCTGGTTGCGTGATTTCTGTCAATAATAGGTGCAATTAGAAATAACCACGGACATATAATTATGTATGAATATATGTGGTCGTAGGAAAAATAGTGTACAAAACTCGTTGGAAAGTACATTTCCTGCATTCGTTACGTTTCCGCACTCTCCGCTATATGCGGCTCGTGCTAAACTACTACTCATGTGAAATAATCAATTGTTGTGTAATATATTATATATTAAGCTTCAAAACCAGCTGATAATAATTAATTGACATATTCGAAATTTGGCCTGAGCCGAATTTGATAAATACTAACAAGGTACCCATTTCGAGAAAAGGGTTTTATCATTTATAAACAATTGCACTCCGCTTTTAAGGTTATTATTGAAACGCGAGAGAGAGAGAGAGTGCACTATAGTCAACTTTACTTACCCATTTAAAGGCGATTTGACACATTTGCATTTTGAATGCAAATTCGCCGTGTGATGAATGTCAAATCTCTTTTTCATTGGAGTAAAATTGACTTTTAAAGCTGAGGCTAGAATGGCGGTTCACATAAAATAGATAGGTTAAAATTTTCCTCCACCTATAAAACTTTTAGGTCAACGTGACAACCATGCTTCAGAGTATTCAAGAAGGCTGACCAGTGTTGGCAGAGTCACTACAATTGTAGTAGATCTTCAAGGGTCTACTACGCTACTACTTTTTTAGTATTTACTACATTTACAAATTAGGCTTATTTACCTTTTATTCTTTTTTTAATTTCTTGGGAAATTAAACCACAATATTTTTGAATTCTTTATTTCAACGTTTCGGTAGCGTTCCAGCTACCGTTGTCAAGAAAAAATAAGTAGAAATTAATTTTTATCCCTAACTGACACAACAGAAAAAATTTGACAACTAGAAATAAAGAATTCAAAAATATTGTGGTTTAATTTCCCAAGAAATTAAAAAAAGAATAAATTATATACCACAAGGAACATACAGAAGATATTTACCTTTTACTTCCATAAAATATTATTTTTTTGCTTAAAATTTGTGGTGCGACAGGTCTACGTCCCAACTCATTTTTTTCGTATTCTAGTTTTAGTCGAAAATGAGTGTCTTTTGAGTAGATTTTTGTTGTTATTTGTTAGCAAAATATGAAAAATGGTAATTTTTTAAAATATAACTTTGGTTTTCGATTTCCACGATCCAATTGAAACTACATTTTTGTCACATCTGCTACAATTTTCAAAGTCAATTACTACATTTAAAAAAATGTCTAGCAACACTGGGCTGAAAAGATATCTGCAGAAAGGTAATAAAGAACTCACTGTTGTTCCCAAGCGTTGAGAACAATGTGGAACGTTGTTTTGGCCCAAAAAATTTTGCATACAAGTACCAACAGGATCCAGAATCCGCTCCTGACCCTAACTGGCTGTCCATACCATGTAAGACAAAAAGACAAGAGTTTGCTTCATTTCAAATGGCAGAAGTAGAATTATCTAGGATGCTAAATACCAATGAGAGTACCACAGAAAACGAAGAGCAGCAGAACCCATCAACCATGCTCAAAAGAACCCGAAGAGCAGTGAAGGTTCTTCTCCCAAAAACTTCGCAGTTATCAACTGATTTAAATGATTTGGCTGCTTCATGCACTGTAAGTACACTTGTTGCTTGGCATTAATAACTTCGGCTACTGTCTACCTGCTCACACTACATGTTTGAAAAGAGAAAGTTCGAAATTATTTAGTTTTCAATTGGTTTTTATTTTATTTCAGGCCTCAGTGGATAATATTGAGCAGGAAAAACATGTAAAGCAATCGAGTTTACATCAGACCCACTACGACAACTTTACGGTGCCATTCGAAATAAATGATCCAGAAGTAGCCAATAATCAGAATTACATGACAAATGATAATGTATTGGTCTCAAGTGTCGAGTTGACCAATAATGGGGTGCAATCGGAGAATTTTTTAATACTTGATCAGAATGAAAATGACAAAAAGTTTGATCTTATTCTCACGAAACTTGAATACCTTGAGCAAAATCAACAAAAGATCCTGAAAGAAATAGCTTGCTTTCAGGTGTTGTTAGAAAAAGCTAGTGTCACTAGCATGTACATGAAGACGCTGGGGGTAGTGACCATTACCCTACTATATGCGAGATGTTCAGTAATAAAGAAGTTGATAAAAAAGTTAATACAAGAAATTTTTAAAAAGCAGATTGGAAACCGTTCGCAAATAATATAAAAGAAAATATGACTACATTGATTGTAGAATTATATTACTCAAACTGGTATAATATAATAAATGCGGCGGCAGAAGAAAGTATACCTTATTATAGTAATAATAGTGTTGTAGTATCAGGACTTGGGCACTAAATAAGCTGTGAGCTTTTGTATTATATGTCTATGATTGAAACTTAAAATTTGACATTAGAACCAACGTGTATCTCTCTAACCCAACTATAACCACCGACCACATATAACCAAAAGACTGTCCTCTCTAATGAATTTTTTGGCTTCATCAAATGTGCTGCCATCTGTAGTTGACATGATATATAAAGAGAGAAAGTTAAGCAGATATCTATTAATTTCAAAGGCGGTTAATTTAAAACTCCTGTCCATTCCATTTTTTCAGAATCCTGTTTTGAAACCTCTCAAGTCAGAAGTAACAA
>CAJUYH010011544.1:0-10939 GCA_910591685.1 Galerucella tenella | reverse complement strand
GGAGGCACAAGCACGCAAAAGCAAGGCACATAACGAAGAAATGTAACGTAACGTTTCGTAACGTAACGCGTAACGGTCAGATATTTTGCGTCGCGACCTCTGGTCGCTCAAACATAACCTGGCATAAAGAACTAAAGTTCCAATATGAATTTCGCTAACATTTAGAAAAATACCCCGTATACATCCTAATACCCTTTTTCATTTCCCGGAATATCTACGACACTGCAAATGCACAAATTCTTTTGACCAACATATTCAGGTCATTGAATTATAGCAAACGTTTTTCTATGTCTTTAACGATTAACCACAATGGTATCAGCTGTTGTTTCCGGACTCTCCACTTTTTGTATCGTCAGACGGTTATTTTCAATTTTAAAAGATGCACTATATTAAATTTCAGTCAATTGCAAAGAGTTGTATACAATACATGAGATTAACAATCCATTTTTTTTCTTGGCTCTACCTCAAGCTATTCCTTTTGTTTTAGTGACTTCCCTTATGCTTTCACTCCATTTCCAGTTCTTTTCATAATTTTTCTTTGCTGACTCGCTCTATTCTTTTTATGGTAATTATCATAATTATAGTCACCAAGTAGTCTCAAATATCCCATTGATTAGATAGATTATAGATATTAGGAAGCTTCCGATTATATTAAATTTTTTTGTTCTCTCTACTTACAGCAACAAATATAGGTATAGGTGGCATAATTACTATAAATATATATATGAATCCACAAACTGCGTCCTTACCTTACAATATATATATTGTACATGATAATTATTTTTACTTTAGTTATTAGTTTTTTTTTATTGAAAAAAAGAAGGTTGCGTCCGTTTTCTACTAACCTTGAAATTTATTAATGTATCGATTGTTTTTAAAAATGTAGACCATTTCGCTTTTAAAAGTTGTGTATTTTTATAATTATGCATGTTTAAATGCAAAAACGTTTTCGCAAAAATCGTCAAGTTGGGAACTATTGTTTCTGTTTTATTGAACTATACAGGGTGAGTCATGAGGAATTGTACAGGATGTTCCAAATTGCAGGATTTTGTAGGAAATTTAGAAAATTAAACTTGAAGACGGAGATAAGACTGAAGCGAAGAACCGAATTTTGAGAAAGCGATTGGACAGAAGATTTAACCCGAAAGCGAGGAGGCTAAAACAGACTTGTTCAACGCCATTTTCTATTATGAAAACTAACATTTTTGAGGTTTTTGAAAATATAGATATTTTGTATGTTTTAGGATTTGCGGAGGAAAGGCACAGCAGCGATGTTTGAAAAACCGGAGAAGAAGAAGACGACGGCAATGAAGTCCATCAGAAAATTAAACAAATATCAAAGAAAAGAAGACGAGAAAAGCAAGGTAGTAGGAAATTATAGACAAGAGAGGTAAAAAGACAACAAATGGGTCACCATCCGTCATCCTCTAAAGGTTCCATTACTGGAGCTCCGTCAGAAAGACATTCACAGACTAGGAATAAGGAAGATATTAATCACCATCCGAGACAGGGTCGGAGCCTGCAAAGGACCCGTGGACAAGATACCGGTATGACGAAGAAAAGAAGTGGCATGGTACACATAATATTCCAAAAAAGAAAAGAAACAAAGACAAAGACACGATATAAAATACGAAAGAAACCGGGAGAGAAGGAGTTCGGATCGACAAAAGTAACGACTAAAGAAAACCATTGTCTATCTACAATGCGGAGATAGAGGTAGAAAAAAAAGAGATGAAGAGAATGCCGAATAAGCACCAAGTGAGGAGAGCCCACCGTTCCAACCCAATGAGTGTCCAAGCCCGAGAGTCAAACAGGATGCCTACATTTGCCAAGTCACGGTACATTCACAGAAAGATGAGTCAGGATTTCAATTGGGTCAGCTTTAACAAGTGGAACCTTTGGCAACAGATCGTCTGCTGAGAATTTGCCTTTTAAAGAGGCCGCGCAAAACACACACAACAGAAGACTATTTGAGACGGAAGACCGCTGATGATAAAATTGGAAAGGAAGACCGCTTGGACTCAGCCAACAGCCATTTAGGCCGGGGATCAGCTCGACGCGAAAATGGCGAACGACGAAGATGAGGCCCTATCGGATTAGAAGGTTTTTCCCTAGATGCATCACTTCTAGAAGGGAGCATCCTGGGAGTGCAAGTTGTGCCTGTAAGGAAATTGAAGTTCGAGTTCTTCTTTCGAACGTGAATCAATAGAAATGAATGTTCAGCAATTAGGAATATTGCGACTAGGATTTCTCATATATCGCCTAACTGGACGTTCATAATTACCGTGACATTCCGCTACTATTATATACGGACATTATCCCCTTGTAACACACATTGAAAAGAAAAAAAGCTGTGTTTGTATCCAATTTGTTGCTAATTCTAAAGTAACTGTAATGCTTTGCTTATACAATCAAGTCTGTCTGAAAAATAGGTATAAACCAGAAAAAAATAGTGAAAAAAGAATTTTAAAAACATCTAAAAACTGCAAATCATTCTTCAATTATTTTCATTATTATCTCGAGAGATGGTCTATTTTTATAATGTTACATTCTAGATGTGAAACTAGTTGAAGAGATATTCAATGTCAATGGATTTTGTATTTAGAAAATAAATAAAACGTCAACTGCATACCACAAAGACATTTCATTTCAAAAGAGTAGCCAGGTGTGAAGTTATCCGTGATATCTTGTAACCATAAGTAAATTAATTCAAACGGAATTATGGAATTTATTATTTAGTCCAGTGGGTTTTCGTCATTAGTCGGAAAAATGAAAGTGCAAGTTATCATAGAGAATAAATGCATTTGAATAAACTTTTTTATTATTACTCGTTAACACGTGTTAATGAAAACTTTCTAAATTAATCGCTTATTAATTTACATATACAGGATTAGTATGGTCCTTATTTTCCAAAGTGCAAAATATCAACGGGGCACCCTCTAATTATGTTCTCTGTGCTTAAATATGAATACAAATTTGTTATTTGATTTTTGTAACTTTAGTTCTTTACGTCAGGTTATGTTTGAGCGACAGGGGGTCGCGACGCAAAAGATCTGACCGTTGCGGTACGTTATGTTACGTTGCTTCGTTATGTTCCTTGCTTGCATGCATGTGCTCTCTCCTGAGCCTCTCTCTCGTTTACGGAGCAGCGATTCATATGCTTCGGCCGGGAATCGAACCCGGGCCGCCCGTGTGGAAGGCGAGCATTCTATCACTGAACCACCGATGCTATATTAAAATTCTATGCAAAGCTGGTATTCGCAGTGCTGGTGATCTACTTTAATTTATTCGGATAAATTTTTACTATTATTTCCATAATTTTTTTTGCGCGATTGATCTTTTTTGTTTATTTACAGCATCGGTTATCAGGACGGTAGGTTGTGTTTACTGGTTTCTAAGTTTAACACGTCGGTAAGTGATTTACTTACCGTTCAGACGTCGAAAAGTAATAAAGAGCATAAAAACAATTTCACCAAAATGCAAAATATATTTTAAACTGATCGAGAAGTATAAATGTCACTTTCGTTCATTTCGAAGAAATTTAAATTATTTTATTCGGAATTTATTTCAATACGATCGCGCAAAAAATGGTATAAGCATCTCGAACGTTAAGGGTAATTACAACGTTTGCATGTAGATTCCTCTCGTAAAATTGGACAAAATGATATGAGGATTAAGGGGTCTAGCACATTTACTTTTCGAATTACAGGGTGTTGAAATTTTGAAAACATGAATGTTTTAATTCGATAACTTTAAAATGGATGGATAAATTGATTTGACATTTGGCAGGTTGTTTTTAAATGTAAAAGGGCATATTTTGATAGAAATAGTAGTTTGTGCAACTAGTGTGGATATGATGGCATATCGCACGAGGACAGCATATTTTTATACGACCCACTTAAGAAAAAATCTAGAAAATAAAAATTTCTATAAACTGTGATACCTATAACTTCAAATTGAAAATTTAACAATTCAATTTTATGTTTCCACTAATTTTTTTGTGGTAAACGTACAGTTCTTGAATGTCCAATTTGTATAATGCTACGGTTTCCCTTTTTAAATATACGTTGCTGTTATAAGTAGATGTTGCCAGTCGGACTCCCTCATGAAGGGTACCGTACCATTATCTATAATAATGATTATTCTGCTAAATATTTCAACATCTACCTGTTGTCGTTATTAATATCAAGCAAAATAAATATTTGAAAATAAAATTAACAATAAAAAAAACGTCTTCACGGGGAATCGAACCCGGGTCTACCGCTTGAGAGTCTGGTTTGCTTACTACTCGACCACCGAGGAATATGCAAATTGTTTATCTATAACGTCAGATGTATTACATAATTTTTGCTTAAAAGGAACTAAAGTTCCTACCGTGTGTCCCGCGTCACGTTCGACCTTTTTTTTACTATAAAAACGAAATCAATAAATGTACTCGTGATTCTGCTACTTTGACTTTGACAACTAACACGTGATGGGAGAGCCCTTTATGCTGAGGCTACTCCAGCAACTTTTAATGTTTGATCCAGCGCTTTGTTAATTGTCATTCCAAACGCTATTGTTACGGGAAATAGTAGCCATTTAAATTGAAAACGCAATTCAGAGGGTATCATGGGTATTCTTTGAGGGTCGGCGATTGCATCAAGCGAAGCGAGGCTCTTGAATTTTATTCTATTTTTTTTGCGAAATTCACTGATAAGTTATTAAATTATATGGTGTAAAAGACTAAAATAATGTGCATGGAACCTTAAAGCATCAAACTTATTTAAAATAATAAAATGATAAGGATTAAAACCGTATTTTAGAGATGGACATACCATCGCGGTCTTTTCTGTAGATCTATATAAGATACACAATTCCACCATACATTATTTTGTTATATCTCAAAAGGTTTACGCACCGATTTCATTGAAAGCTCTTAGGCGACTTATTTTTTTTCAACACATCTAACAAATAGAGTTATATTTTAGCCAATGTATACTAAAACCTTCCTCAAGAACCACTCTATCCATTGGTGAAAACAGCAAGAAAATCAGTGCAGTCGTTTTTGAGTTTATCCCGGACAGACAGACGTGGCGGAGGACTTTTTTTTATAATAAGTAGTGATTTCCGCAACGCGTAATATCTATCTCTTCTTCGTAGCAGTTTCTTCTACGCAACCTGTCACATTTTCACGTCTCTTTCTACGTTTGACAAGCTGTAGTTATCTAATGATTCCATTAGTTTTGTGGTCACCGGTTTTTTTTATCTAATTGATCATCAGGCACTAAATTATTTTATTTGAAACCGCCACTGCCTTTAAAACAAGATATCAACATTTTCTGAACTTGGTAGATTTTTTAAAAGTAGACTTGTTCTTGTTATACTTAAAAATTTAAATTTAACATGGTGATTTTTGACATGTGAGTGAGCCTCGGTGTTAAGGTATTTCCTTGTCGTTTCCGTACAGTCGAAAATGTCTATATGGTTTAAGAACAGCCCTGTGTATCAATCAGACACCTCTAAGGCCATTCAACTATTCCATTAAATTAAACTAAGTAGTTTCCTTAATAAAAAATTGTTTACTATTATAATGCACGGATTAATTTCTTTTTTCTTTGCGGTTGTTATACATTTTAATGCATGAACCTTCTCTCTTTTATTTTTGATTAGTTCGATTTATATTTCAAGACTATATCACGCCCTTTTTCATCGAGTACGAATCGTTTGATTGTTTTGGTTTTTTCAATTACTCGGGATATGTGTGAATTGGCGCGTAAAATGTTGGATTTTATTTATTCAGGGACTTCCTGGATGTAGATTAGGTCAGTTAATTATTATTATTATTCATAGATAATCGATATTATCTGTGTCAAATGATTATTATAACAAACAGGTGTAATCATTTTAATCCAGTGGCTCTAAAAGATAAAATCAACATCTTTATTGTTTGTTCAATCAGAAATATTTTTCAAATTTTTATAAAATATTTTGCACATCCCTCGTAAACTCGTAAACTTCTCCACGTGTATGCCGGAAAAGTTTTTAAATTCCCAAGCAATTAGTAACTTCATCGTTATTAGCATATTTCACGCAACTTTACAATTCGTACAAATGCATTTGAGTTAATTGGATTCGTCAGTTGCCATATTTATATAACCCCCATGGGAACGGCTTCCGCGTAAAGTACTGAGCTTATTTTTACCGCAATCGAACTACATATCCGATGTATCGAGTTTCCGGATATATTTCCGGCTACGACTGAACAGAAAAAATGTTTCTAGTGTCAATCAAACTTAGAATATGTCATTTTTTGACGGGTCAGCAAGAATTTCATCTCAACTTTCAAAAGAATAAAATTTAATTAACTTTTCAGAATAAAATATCGGGTATACAATCTTTTAGGTCTCAGCGAATCTCACTCCAATAAACTAAAGAAAATATCTCTTTACTAGTAATAATCCAGTCAAAGAGGTAAATTGTAGGCTAAATAATTTGAAAATGATGGCAGCCTCTTGAAGTAGATTGAATTTTGTTAAGGAGGGTGTGTCCAATCCGATAATACAACTTTAGAAATGTGGACCCCCCAAGTGGGGGACAAAAATATATCAATACAAGCCCACCGAGGTATTGGCATGTAAAATTTCGATTTTTACCCAAAAAATTCTCATTTTAAAAGGATTTTTTAGTGAATGTCATCCCGAAATAAATACATAGCTATTTATGATGAGGTTTACATGAAGGGGAAGGGACAAAAAAAGTCGGATACCCAAAATTTTACACATTTTCAAAGCAGGTTATCTATTGAAATACTAATTTGATGTTTCCGATTTTTTTGTGTACATATTCTCCAGTAATACTGCATTTTTATGTAGAGTTAAATTTGAAAAAACATGGGATGCATAAATATGAAAATGTTTTGTATCCGAGATTTGAAACATCTATAATCTATAAGATACAGTAAAAAAGCGTATGATGCATTTTCTAACCTGACTGATACCTACACACTTTGATGATTTTACGAACATAGTTGACTTATCTGTACAAAAAACTTTTGAAGTAAGTAAATGCAAAATGGTTGAATGTGATATATTAACCAAAATAAATATAGTTTAAAAAAACTAAAAAAACACGCTTTTAAAGAATATCGAACTAAAAAGTTGAAAACAATTTTGAAAATAAACTTAAAACAATAGTATATGAAAAAATACTAGTATTATTGAGGAAAAAGTATTTTTTATATACTATTGTTTTAAGTTTATTTTTAAATTTATTTTCAACTTTTTAGTTCGATATTCTTTAAAAGCGTGTTTTTTTCTGTCTTGCTATGTCTATGTCTTGCTACAAATATAAATGAAATTTTTCAATTAATAATTTTAGACAGAGTTGTATCATCTTGTGCTATAACGACTATACAGTTTACATTCCAGAGAGAAAGGACTGGGAAGCAGGGCCTCCTATAACAGCGAATCTCAACTTGTACACTGAGGGCTCGAAAACAGACTCCGGAGTAGGAGCTGGAATATATGGGGTACAAGAGAAGATCACGATCTCTCTAAGCCTAGGGAAACATGCTACTGTCTTTCAGGCAGAGGTACTGGCGGTGCAATGCTGTGCAGAAGAGTTGATGAGACAGGAGGTCGATAACCAAAGAATCGTCATCTACTCCGACAGCCAAGCAGCACTTAAGGCGATACGCTCATATAAGATAACATCAAATCTGGTGTGGGAGTGTCGGAAGGCACTAAACATACTAGGTAGTCATAATAGAGTGACCCTAGCATGGGTACCAGGCCACCAAGGAATAAAAGGCAATGAAAAGGCTGACGAATTAGCCAAGCAGGGAGCAACGGAGGTCATGATAAGGCCAGAACCTTCCTGTGGAATTGCAAAATACCTAAGTAAAGAGAGCATCCACAAATGGATAAACAACCAGGCGTTGCGCTGGTGGTATGAAACCCCAGGACAAAGACACGCAAAATTATTCCTTAAAAGGAACACGACCTACTAAGTCAAAGTCGGGAAACGAAGAGGATGATGGTGGGAATGCTGACCGGACATTGTAGGCTGAGGAAACATATGCACACAATTGGCCTTGCAGATGACAGCCTATGCAGGTTCTGCCAGGAAGAAGAAGAAACCGCGGAGCACATACTCTGTGAGTGCGAAGGCCTAGCAAGGGTGCGGTTTCACTTATTCGGAGAAGAAAAACCGAGGGCAGAGAGCTACGCAAAGGAGGCGGTATCCAGGCTATTAGGTCTAATAAAATGAATAAAGCTCTAAAGCTCTAAATATAGGGAGGAGCACAATAGATCTGCAAAGGTCGCAGTGGGATAGGACAAAGAGCCACTCCAATTCTAATCTAATCTAATCTAATCATCTTGTGCTTGATGATTTGTGAAGTGTTCAATTGTATTAGATCTATTATCTTCGATATCGAATGAAAATAGTCTTAATTATATCAAAGTCAAGTAACTTTCATAAGAGTAGAAAAAAAGTATTTCCTGATTATTTAAAAAATTTTAACGACACTTGGACGAAGGTTGAAGTTACAATTACTTTAAAACGCAAACCGTGTTATCTTTTCCAGTATATACCCCCATTCATTACATAAAACACATTGGCGTGCAAAAGTGCTAAAGAGAAGTAAAAAAAACCGTTAAAAACGAAAACAAGTCCAACGACATGAGTCACAAATGACTATCTGCTAGCTAATCACTTACTGATTGCCTATTTACAAGAATATACCGACAAGGACATGCAGACATGCAAATTAATGTTCTCATATAGTTATTTATTATAATAATGTAACACTGGTCAACATATTTCATCTTTTGGCCTACTTAATAGCGATTTTTAACCGATTGCTAGTTTTATAGCATAGGGAGGTTCTCAATTCGTCTGTATTAATTAATAAGTGGATATATTTTACACAGAAAATCCTGATCCTAAAATATGAAGATTGAAACCAAAAAAACACAATGGCTTGATTCTGATACGTCAAAATTCTGAAAATTTTTTTGTTTTATCACACTTAGTAATGGATTTAAGCAGAAAATAAATTAAAATCCATTAAGATGTATTATCTGTCTCCTATCATGAGGTCTGTTATCACAAGCATCACAGACAGTCTATGACAATCCGGATTCGGCGCAAAGACCCTAAATCGTTCTCCCGAGAACACTTTAGCGTCTTTGCGCCGAATCCTGATTGTCAAAAACTGTCTGTGATGCTTGTGAGAACAGACCTATAAGCTCAAGAGACTGGGTATTGAAAAAAATTGTAATGAAATGCTTTGGAAGCTGACATATCGCATGAATTTGTGTTAACGCTTATAGAGGGTGCTAGTTACATGGTTCGTGCATAATATTTTGTTGGCTAGTGTTAACATTCGCGGGAATTAAAACGGCAAGGATACGGTTTGAAGCAAATTAAATAATCACGGATGGAGTTTTTTTTGGATAATAACAATAGTGAGTGTATTATAAGTGTATAAGAAAACAGTTTAATGTTGCAATATAATATTCGTGTACGTGATTTAATTAAAGTCGGAAGCGAGATTTGGGATTGTCTGTTTGATTATTTTGTACTATATGAATAATGTTGATTTAATTCTATTTGCATAAAGGAGTTTTTATTTTTATTTTAAGATTGTCTAAGCAAAGTGGTTCATCCACATACAGAGGAAAGGTGGATTATAAGATGTAAGAATTCAATGTTTTATAAACCCACTTCCATAAAAATTAAATAGGTAGGTACCCGATTCTGAAGAGAAATATAAATCTCGCGATAGACTAAACAAAACTGTCGTTCAGTATTTTTGGTCCGTTGTAATTGTAATCACTAACATAATAAATAAATGGTACATTAAAGAGAACCTGCGTAAAGACTAGTGGCGCCTCTTATGGTAATTTTCTTCATATATAAGATCGGGTTGTTTATAAACACACTAACATTTAAGAATTCACTGTACCGGGTGTCCTAAGTTATCGTATACAAGCAATATCGAGATTATTTGACAAAATAATTAATAAATAAAAAAACTGTATTGAATGGCATTAAAGTACCCTCCCAATGGGTTAAAAAAAGTCTTACATTTGACAGCCATCACCCCTCACTTTT
This sequence comes from Galerucella tenella, assembly GCA_910591685.1. Classification (NCBI taxonomy): domain Eukaryota; kingdom Metazoa; phylum Arthropoda; class Insecta; order Coleoptera; family Chrysomelidae; genus Galerucella; species Galerucella tenella. The sequence continues at coordinate 838 of CAJUYH010011544.1, read as the reverse complement.
TATTTACAAATGACACCCCTGGATATTGTCATTGAAAATTGCGTGTCGTTCTATTTGGAATACAACGATAGCACATACTTGGTACTTTTTCAGTTAATAATAACAAAAGCATCAATATTTCATGAAGTATCAATTTCAACTAAAATACCTCTGATGCAATTCAAAAAACGAACACAGCAAGTTTTCAAAATTATTTCCATGCAAGCTGCAAAACGCGTTAAAAGCTTTCTTGTGCAGGGTCTGAATCATAGCAGGTGTAACGCTGCGACATGATCCACGAATGCGTTCTTCAAGATCATCTAAATCATTAAATACTTCAACCTAGAATTATTGTAATCTTGCATCAGAGATAGAATATTTGGCTAACCTTTGTTGACGCAAGATTTGGCGAAATACTATTTGTCACGATTTAGCTGCATTTTGTGTTATTTTGGTAAAGTCAATTTATTTAAAAAAAATAAAATTCTCCCTCAATTTGATACAGGGTGTTTCATTGATAAAGGGCCTCACCTTAACTGTAGATGGGGATCACTATGGTGCTTCCAAAAACCTATATTTAATGTGTCTTCTGCACTTTATAACCGAGATACAGGGTGTTTTATAAATGTATCCTATTTCTTTGGAACCTCATAACTTCCGAGTTACCCTGTAGATTATTTTGAAATTTGGTACACGTAATAACCATTGCCTAGAAACTCCATCAAAAGCATCTCCATAAAGATAATGCAGGTCTGGTTTAACAAAAAATTCCAAAACTCGTTTTTCCTAAAAACAACACCCTGTATATAGATTTTTTTGAAAGTTCTCTCTATAATTGAAAAGAGTATAAAAAATAGAA
>CAJUYH010011543.1:0-10941 GCA_910591685.1 Galerucella tenella | reverse complement strand
TTTTTTTTTTTTTCTCACTTGAGCTTTTTTTTTCACGGCCACGGTACATACTAGCGCACGAAAATAGGCCACACACTCTACGATACACGAAGTGCTACACCAAGAGAAAAAAAAAAAAATAATTAATAAATAAATAAATAAAAGTGTGCAAGTCGAATTTGTGAGAACGAACGAGAGCGAGAATGCGAGAGTAAAAGGAAGATGAGGAGACACAAGAGTATCACGGACAGCCGTTCACATAACCCCCTTACAAAATAAAAAAATACACACAAACAAACAGGTTTACACACTCACGAATAATGACCATACATATAATGCGAGACACACTACAATATTATATATATACGACTCCATAGATGATGGCGCGGCACACTCACATAGTGTCTCTCGGATTGTTCCACAATACTTTTCATTCGAGTTTGCTTCAAGAAACCTTCTGTTTTCTAATGTATGACGTGTTGTTGTCGATATATAAAATAAACTTAATAAAAAAAATACATCAATGTGTATATAAATATATTTTCACCCTACATATATATATATATATATATAAAAAAAAAATATATTAAAATCCATCAATCCACCAATCCATCAATATATATGTATATCCATAACAATTTTCCTCTCATCGTTCATCCAATTAATGTTGTGTTAAATCACTCGACTGTCACCAAAAACCCATCTTTGCTAACATGACACACAAGCTATTACCCCTTATTCTCTCGAAAAATCACCCCAAACCCACACACGAGTGACTATATCACGCGTCTATATATGAAAGTCTCATGATAGCGATTGCCAACACCCCTTGGCACCCTCTCACAAAACCTCTTGTGTTTGTTCATATACCGCCTTTAAGGGTCTTACAAGCTTAAACGCTTCATCGGGCCGATAATGAATTTTAAACACTTTAACGCGTCTCGGGAAATATGATCAGTGAACTCATTTTTCCACTCGACTGCTATATATATTCCTTTAATAGAAGTTCATAAACGCCCCTTGCAAACAGTAATTGTCAGCCCCCAAGCATAATTAAAATTAAGGTTTGTATTGGTTTAAACATTCGCGCGCACAATATACCTACATGAGCGATAATTGAATTGACAGTGACGATCCTAGCGTATAAATGATGAAACTGCATTCACAATAGTGCAGTTTGAAATGGTTATTTCTATAGTAGCGTATTTTGTTACCAGTCTCAATTACTAATTGTTGGTAATGTAGATATTTTTTGTTATGTTATGTAAGTGATACAATAACAGATAATACAGATTTCATATTTAACATTGAGAGTTATTGTACTGTACGTAATTAATTCAATCAATATTATCAGCAGTGAATATTTTAATATTATTCACGGTTATAAATCGTTGACAGTATGTAAATTATGAACCTATATTAGTTTTGCAATTGCAATGTAAATGATTGCAAATCAAATAATTAATGCATGCAAGAATATATATGTCGTTAATATATGTGCTGATGTCATTCCATTTATAGAGCGCAATTATTGTCATAATTGTGAAATGATAATAGTAATAAATATTGAAAGAAGAAAAAACGATGCAGAAAGTTAATTCTTAATACATAAATGCTCAATATATATTGTAGGCATTTTATTTCTTACAATGCAGTGACAAATATTCAACATCACCGTATTCGAAATTCAAATTATTCCATCTATTTATTGTTTATTTCAGTATTATGCTATTTTGAATTTTCCATAGTCACAGTGAGTTTACAAAATATACATTGATACATTTCAATGTTTTCCTGTGTCACGCCATTTATTTCTAGACGGCTTGCAGTTGCCAGCCGGTATTTCCATTGAATATAAGTTTTCAAAGAGGGCGTCAAACTATAAAAGTATGTGGGTATTCGAAATAAAGTTGCTTGCTGCGCCTGTGCATATTGTGCGATCTTGGTTATATACGTGACACGCAGCGTAAAAACTCCATGAAACGAGGGAAAAAATAAATAAATAAATAAATAAATAAAAGAGAATAATGCAACGGTGCAACCGAATGATAATAAGAAAAAATTCGAAAATTGTTTGCATACATCAACGTTTGTACATACATCAATTGCCAATAAACATTGTCATATCTAATTGGATATTCTATAAAAATATAAAATCAATATACGATATGTGTTGAAAATTATATCAATAATGAAAGATCTTATGTCAATATTAACATGTAATTTTGTAATTAATGGTGTTGAAATTGTATGACTGATTGTCACTCTATGTCTATTCATTTTCAGCAACATAATAGTGTCAAGAATGCCTGTTCCATTTCATCAAAAATGTATCTACGTGCAAACGTTTTTCCATTTATTTATTCTCAACATCAATATCTAATTATTTTTTTCTCTTCTTATTTCCAATTTCATTGTGCTGGAGATTATACGTTTCGTTCATATATATTAGTCGTTGAAGCCACATATTATATCTAAGGGTAATTCACATCAATCAACATTCCTCTATCTTGTATTCTTCATCTGATGCAACAATTACTTTTAGCCTTGTGTGTACAATAAACGGGCAAATGTAGCTACAATGTTGCACCAACGTGTACAGACCATGACAAGAAGTTGGCGCGATATCGAATTACAGAGTTTACACAGTCTCGATGTGCGTCGCCAATCCAGTCTTGACTGGGTGAACCGTCACGTGAATGGTAACGGGAATTCAAATCGACACGATACTGTAATGCAAGGTGAGTTATTATTTTTTTTTTTCCCCCCCCTCTATTTTCATTACTTTTAGTAGCAGTTGCTACACGACAGGTATCTCGTTGCAAGAAAATCCATTTTCTTAAACAGTAATCACTTCATAAAATGTCGGCATCATCATTGTCATCAACATCGAATGTATGTATAAATATAAAATAAAATATTACTGATTGCAATCAACAGAAACTAATATTCTACATATACACACACATATATATAAATATAAAAAAGAATGCAGGAATACCAGTGTACAAAAATGAACGATTGGAAATGGCCCGAGGTAAAAATGTTCGTGTATTCGTATTGAAGTCCCTTTTGTATGCACCTTCGTTATACCAGCTATTAAATATGTGAGCCTCACGCGATATTTTTCAATAAATAGCCACCAGAATAACAAAAAAAAAATATATATTAGATTGACAATGAAATGAAAGATACAGAGGGAGAGGTAGAGAGTGAATAAAATAAAAATAATAATACCATTTCTCAATTACAATCAAAATATACCTCAATACCTCTGTCATTTATGAATCAAAAGCAATTCATATGCTGTCAGTGACAATCATACTATTCGTGTGTATATGAATATAGTTGTCGCCACACGTTATCTTTGAATAATAGGCATGTCCTTGCAACGAGATTCATACCGATTAAATGAAAATAACGATTGGGTTTCATTGTTGTTGGTTGTGTTGATAACTGCCAACAATTTTAATACATATAGAATGGACATTACCACCACATGAATACACATATGATTTCATATAAAAAAAAATAAATAAAACAGATCATTTTTCATTATGTGTAAATAATTTATTATAAATATGTTTAATATAACAAATTGTTTGTAATATGGCACTTAAAAATTTCACAAAGAGCATTTCATTTATTTCAATGGAAATTGTTCTATTCATATTAATTATAAATTGAGCAATGTGTATTTATTTAGAATGTAATATGAGTAGATTTGATTTGAGAGTTATTACCTTTAATTGCAACATCTCAACAACACATTAATATTATGTATTTGTTGATGAATGACAAAGATACTTTTATGTCACAGTGCAGTGTGCAAAGTTTGTATGCATTATTTAATTCTGGTTCTATACCGACTCGCGCTACAGTCCGAAATGACCTCTGTCACATTTATCTCTTATCGCTATCACGAGGTCAAGAATTTAAATGAAAAATTGTAACATATTAAGTGTAAATTGCCTGATATCATGTGTACACATTGTTGGGAAGTCAACTATGTATATATTATTATAATTTCAGCAGTCATATTCAAGTATCCATATATATATATGAAATGTTAACATAAAAAAAATGAAATAATAATTGATACATCAAACATGATAAATCTATAAACGATTGATTTTTTGTCTTTTTACACTAAAATTTATTCGCAAAGATGAAATAATATATTATATATATATATGTTTTTTTTTAACGAAAACGGAAATTTAACCTTTGAATGTTCACATCACGTAGCAATCGAGTGACAGGTTTTCAAGATACATTCACATTCTTACAGTCTCGTTAATATTAAGAGACGAGGAAATACCATAATCGCTGTGGTTTCAAAGAAAAATGAATCGAATTATTGCAACGGAAATGAATTGATACTTTGTACCTGGTATGGCAGATGTTCCAAACCACTTCCATACAACGAAAAAAAAAAAAAACAGAAACAAAAACGACAAAAAAAAATGAATTATAAGAGTATGGAAGAAGAAAGAGGAATAAAAAGGATTATCGACTAAGAAATAGAAAATCACTTTTTTATAATTGCCCATACTTTCACACACGCACACACACACACATACATATATAACTACAGTTGCGTTACGGCCAACCCATGTACAGCATATGAAGAAGGGCAATTTACTACATTGTATCTATACAACATGAGAGAGCAGCCTCTGCTCATACATAAATATGTGGTAGATATACAAATACGCGGCAAAGTGGGGCAGATACTTTCAAGCCACTACACCTGTACATCAGATAAGAAATAAAGTGCGCGCTGTTTAGACAAAAAGCTACAATTTACTGTCGCATGTGAAGAAGTAGTACGTCTCTGTGTATATAACTTATTTTCTATGTAACATTCAATAAAATTCCAATTATCTGTGGAAATTTTCATTGCTTTCTGCTATTCGATATAAAGTGTACAATTTAATTATTATTTCTACATTTATGTTCATATATTTATATTATTAATATGACAATTTTGTTATATAATCGTCATATGAGTATATTGATAATAAAGTGCATAAATATTGTTGTTGTTATAGAGAATATACAAAAAGTAATATTCGAGTCAATACATGTCAATTCATTTTACCGGACGTATATAAAAATCTGAGACTGTGCGTGAAGCTCTTCGCACGCATGCAGTCACTAAAACCGAGGAGGTGAGAGAAAAAGAATATAAGAAAGGAATAGGGGGACAAGGAGAGATAGATGGACATGAGGGGAACGGGTAAAAGACGCTGCAGACCGTTGAGCCACACTGTATGTATATCCTGTGGAAGATTTATTCACTGCAGGCATACATCTATATACACACCCATAAACATCTGTATGAAATATATAATAAAACATAATATTGGAAAGGAAAAAAAATTCTCTATAATTTTCATGAAATCTCGTTGTTGAGTGAAGTAGAACTATATTTTTCGTTGAATAATATTATTTGAGTTTTATATTTTTGTTTTTGCACGAAATTATATAGATGGTTTATGCACAATTTATGTAAATTATGTAAAAAGAAATGCAGTCTCGCAAAATTTTTTGAAAAAAACTCTCTGTTTGTATGGCCAATCGGTATATCGATGTTGTATTCTAATGCTTACAAGACACCATTGGAATACTTGTGAATGAATATAATACTCTGTGTTATATGACTTGAGCTGTATGAACATATGATATTGTAAACATTTCGCCACATTCAATTTATATATTTATATATCATGTACGTGTATATAATATTTATTTCGTCACAGCCAGGTCAACGACAAAAGCGTTTGCCTGTTTAGTCTACCACGTTGTATTACACTCATTCGTTCTAAGTATCACATTTATCGCTTATATGCGTTGGAATGCAAAATTGGCGATAAAATAAAATTTACACATACACACTTGTATATAAATCGTTTAGATGCAAGTTGATGCTTTGATATTTGAAATGTCGAAATTAATTTGTAATCAAACGTGGAATTATTAACGGTATTCCAGGGGTCCGCTCCTATTTTATATATTTATTTATTTCAATTTTTGACTGTTTCTTGAAGCATTGATATCGATTGTGATCCGGAATTTTATTGAATGTATCTACGATTGGATGAGAGTGGAGGAGAAATATAGAAAACCCATACCAGATATAGCATTCTCTACTTCCATTTGTCATTTTATGTATGTTAAATAATGATATGGAGTATCGCGCCGATAACGACTAGACTTTGATTTTTCTACTTAGTTAGTATTCACATTTTAATTTCAAAATCGTGATGGTTTTGAGTGGCAGGTCATATCTTTGAACGTTGCTTTTTTTCCGGACAATGAACTTTCATTGCCGTAGTAAATAATAGTTGAATTATGTTTGATGCCATTGTAATGATCACAAATGGACTTTGATCGCTATGCCTGGCATCCCTTCATACGTATTCCCAGCTTAATTATTTTTAAGTATACATGTATTATTGATAGTCATACAAATTAATGATAAGATACATAACAAACTATTTGTGAATATTTGTGGTACTTTAAGATAAAAAACAAGAAGGGTGGCTGGTGGCTGACAACGGTAGAAGGGACGTGCGCAAATCTGTATAATTTTTTGGTAATGTACGTCGCAGTAAAAAGGTAAAAACCGCAAGCGGGTAGCAATATAAACCAAGTTTTATTATAAAATCTTATTCCACAAGATTATTGCCTTCGTCTTTTCATTTTTTCGTTGATATGTATACATATAAATGTAGACGCGGCTGCATTTGATGAGCGGTTTTGAAATATATTATTCTCTCATCGGTCGATCACGAACTACCGCTTCAAATTATTATCAACATCCATCTCAAATGCGATATATTCCAAGTTGTGATCAGTATCTTCTTTTTACCAAGGTGTGTCTTCACACAGAAGACTGTTTATACTTTGCGTGTAAAATAGTTTACGTTTAATACAATAATGATGACACCTGGAGTCATTTTCACCTGTCACATTAATTTTAAACCCGACCGGTCAGTTCAAACAATTCATCACTTTGAGGTATTTCAATTTACTAAAAAATTGCATCATTCGTTGATATATAAATTTTGCAATTTCTTTTTAATAAAAATTTGTGGTTTATTCCGATATTTTGCACCTTTGTATTTACCGCCCGTTGTAATATTTATTTATTTTTTTTTTTTTTTTTTGCGAGACATTTTTATTCTTGTAAAAATCATTTAACAAATGAATATTATTATTAATATCAAGTTACTTACAATTCACAGAGTTTTCTAATAAACTCAAACTGTATGAATGTATCGTAAATCTGTTAAAAAAATATTATATAGACTAAGGTTAATTTCAGATTATATGTAAATTCGTTGATTTTGTGATGTCTGGTAATTGAATGTATTAAATTTCGTGTTCTGCTGCTCAAGCAATTCTTGTGACATGTGGCAGATATTTAACAGAGAGAGACCGGCAGCTCACTGAATCATATTTTTCAAATTCACAATATCATATTCTACACAAATTTAATAAATGTTTGAACAGATTTAAAATTCATACACATACAATATTTAAATAATATTTATATATATAATAGTTGAATTAATGCGAGAATTTGTAAATGTAAGGAACACATTTCGCGATATTTAACTACTATATATATATATGAGTGTGAAAGAGCTGATACAACACTGACTATACAACTTCTCGAATCTACCCTTGGGGTCGTTTTACGAGCATTTCCATCGATGGATATGTCCCCTTTTACTGCATACTAACACATTCCAATGCATCTTATAATATATTGCAATAGTGACTGGAAATTCTGTACATACACAAAAAGCCTTGAGATGTGTTTACGGGGCAAAGTGGATTTGCAAACACAATGGAAATATTTTTTTTTGTTTTCAAATTTACCAAATTCAATCATCGAATATATAACATTGATATATTTAACAATTATCCATTTACAGATATATATATATATATATATATATATATATATATATATTTTATGAAAATATATAGATATACGTGTTTCATTTTAATGCACACCACTGAATAATCTAGTGACTTTTATAGGCGATATTGCCTGGAATAAAGAATATTCAGATATACTATATAGTCATTGTCGTTCAAGTTAGACGAGGCGTAAGAAAGCATAAAATTTTATCCATATACGTTTGATTTATTCTAAGTGTTCCCTATATTCTTGTTTCCCAAGTTATTCATGATTGTGATTTTAACACACCGAATGTGAGTAGATTCGTATAAACCATTGTCAATGCAATATCGTAAGAATACATACACATAAATTCTGGCCGATTCGTGGTTTCATTTGACGTAAGGCAATATATAACCGTCAATTCAATTCGCCTCGTCAAAAAAGATTTTTTTCACCTTGTAGTATGAATATATATATATATATATATATATATATATATATATATCTATATATAGATATAGATATATGAGGGTGTTTCAAAAAATTTTTATTTTTTTTTTTACTTTTACCCTCTCAATTCTTTCTATATTATGTAAAAAAAAAAAGTCCTCACAAAAATTGAGCGCTTCAGCTCAACTCTAAGAGGTCGCCATTTTTTTTTGTTTCTCATTTGATTAACATGGGGAAATTCTGGTTTTTACTCAAATTGAAAATATATATAATCATAATAACCTATTATTATTGCAATTAGAAAACCAGCTAAAGCCATTTGAAAGATGCTATATTTCCTAGTAGTAAAAAATTTTCTAGTTGTGATAATAATATGTTACTGTACAGTTTTGGAAAGCTCAGAATCGCAGCTTTAAGAATATATTATGGTTATTCGAAAGGAATGAGTTATTTACATGTAATTTTAATTTGAATAAAAATCAAAATTTTGCCATGTTAGTAAAATGGGAAATTAAATCGAAAATGGCAACTTATTGTTGAGCTACAGAACTCAATTTTTCTGAGAATTTTTTTTACATTATATAGATAGATTTGAGTGGGCAGAATAAAAAAAAAATAACATTTTTTTTTTAACCACCCTCATATATATATAAATATATATATATATACATACATTCCATATCACACGCTCAATCTTATCGAGTTACATAAATTATTGCTTCATTTGTTATCCAACACACATTGTTTATGATTGCTTGATAATTTATTTTTCTTTAAACTGCTAAAACAAAAAAAACAAATACTTTCTCATCCCTACATGACGAAAAGCGAAAATAAATTTAATTTTTGTACTATTCACATTCGTATATTTCACTCTGTAAACCAAAAAAATTTCAATATTTGTATACATATCTGGCAATACGATGAAATGAATGATAGATACTCTCATTCAATGTATACATTAACGAAAGACAGAGATATCTGTTTAAAAGTGGCCTTGCTCCTCGTGTCAGCACATTACGTATCTTTGATCTATTTGCACAATATTAATACATATATATGAAAATAGATAAATGAACACACATGTGTTATATATACCTATAAATATATATTCATCCATTAAAAATAGATATTGATATCACTGTTACGAATTAACCCAGTCGAAATATATAAAATTACAATACCTACTGCAATACATCTATTCACATCGACAAAACGTTTCATATAAATGCAACAATGACATGTCACAATGTCATATAACTTTTTTTTTTATCAGTACATTAGTCTATTGCATGAAAAAACGTATCAATAACATAAACAAAAAACGATAAAATTAATCTTATTTATCGATCAGCCACTAACGATTATAATAAAGAAAAAAAAAAAAAAAGAAAAATAAAAATAATTACAAAACATAAAATAATGATAAACAACAGTGCAATTGTTTCCATATACATGTAGATGGTTGTCTGGATTCAATCGTAAATTCATATGCATTTGCGCCCCAAGCGGGAAAATATCGTACACACATTCTCCCACTATACTGTAAGGAACCGCGTAATCATCTCCCGTCCCCCACTCGCTGCTTTCCCGACAAGCCGCACAATCTACTCTTATTCACTTGCACACATTTGCGACTTCTGATTCCCCTCTACTGTGCGCGCGCGCATCCGCTCATTCTTCCTTTTCTGCACCCGGCAATTTCACTACACTCCACTCACTTGCTATCGTTGTGGCCAACTATTTAACCACTACTACCACCATTGCCACCACCACCACCACCGCCACAACTACCACCACCGCCACACTACCAATATTGTCGTCTGTCGGTTTGTGTTTATCGCACGCCAACGTGCATCGCCACGGAAAGGCCACCGCTGCCACAGTCGTCTTAGTGAGTTACGGACTGCCTAAGCGTGAGGTTCTTCACAGTGATTCATCCAGCTTGTTTATCGTTTTGTTTTTTTTTTCACCAGTATCTTCACGAATAAAAACGCTTATAAACATTCATTATTTCCTCTATAAATACCCTACACATTATTGGTTCATTGTGTTTTGTATATGAGTGGACAATCATGAGTTTAAAAAGTTGTAATTTAGTAAAAATACGTGTGACAACAGTTGGTGTTTTGATATGCTATTAAAACATTCGTATCATATGTATATTTCTGCAAGTATACGGAACATTCAACAGAGAATAAGAAACGTTAAGAAGAGTGACATTGAGTTTATGTCCGCGTATGTTCTGTATATATATATATATATATGTATATATGTGTATATGTTTGTGTCTGAGAGCTTGGCAATGATGTAATTGTCTATTCGTAGACTACACAGAAATTTTTACCTCTTGGTTATATTTCGAGGATGCACAAGGGGAAAAACTCAACGTCGTTGCGATTAAATTCAAAAGGAAAATATTGAAGAGTATACAGGCGTATCTGAGGGGTTGGACCTTCACTTCCGGGGGCGGTGACTTCCTGCCTACATCGTGCGTGTTCCACGTGACAGGCGCGAGCGCATAACTTTATCGCGCACGTGTGTACAAGTGCAATTTTATTATCAATTTTTTTTTTTTTTTTTTTTTTTTT
>CAJUYH010011542.1:0-10941 GCA_910591685.1 Galerucella tenella | reverse complement strand
AATGATATATAACAATTCAATATCAGAGTTTTTTCATTTGAAGATAAATAAATTTAAAGCATAGCTGCAACTCATTCGTTCAATACAAAATGTACCTTACGGTATACCCTCTTAAAATATATTTTGGTACGTCTATGAAATCTACTTAAATGAATGATTTATTACTCTTTGTCCTTTCTATATAGACTATAGCATATGCTATTTTATATTTTCTGTAAAGAACCCGTACCTAGCCGGGAGGGTTACTAGTATATTATAGACAAATGATGTTTTTATGTTATTATTACTCCTCTAGCGATAAAGTAGGAAACTTGAAAGTAATTTCAAGCAGTTTCTCGTATACTTGTATGTAATTCAGATTTTTTTCTCTAAGCTCTATGATAACTAGTTTCTGAGATACAGCGGGTTACCTTTCTAGAACAGACAGCCGGTACATATTTAAAAAAAAACTGTATAGAGTTGAATTAAGGTTCTGGTTCGGACGAGTGACATTGGCCACCGAAAATATTTTTCCCAGTCGTTACCTTTTTAAAGCCGAATACGATCCACCGGAACTTTTTGATATCATTGCCGGTGGAATTCGTCAAAAAAACTAGTCTCACTTTTGTTTTCTTGGAATTGTGTTGGTTTCTTTCGCCGTTCGTTAAATGGGTTCCTTCGCTTTTAGTCTAGTAGAATTACTTTAATGTGATTTAATAAGAACTTTCAATGGGCTGTACAACGTTAACAAAAAGAGATATAGTCAAATGCAGTCTTTTAAAACATAATATACGCCAGTTTTGTTGATGATCTACTGAAAAAGATTACTTCTTTTTTGGAAAAAAGCAGTACCTATTTAATAAAATTTAATTCATGAAGAACTGACCCATTATTTTATTGAATAATTTTGAACATTAATAATACCACAAGCTATAAGAACAATATCATCTACGTATTTGAAAAAAATTAGATTAATACAAGCGTGTGGTTTTCAATAACCCTCTCAATATGGATCCACAAAGTATGTTGATTTATCAGTGAATGCTTTGAGTCTTTTTATGCTTTTCTGCCATTACTTCCGTTTTTTTATGCATCCTTATTAATAGAAATAAATGTTTTGTTAGATGTTTTAATCGTAGTACTTTTACATTCTGGAACCGCACAATATTTATAGCTTTTTTACTCTGGCTTTGGTCCAGTTTAAATTATTTCTAAACGTTCTTATTTCACAAACATAACACTGTTTAGAGTTTGCTAAAATGTGTAATAAATAATAAGCATATAAGCTAGCAAAATGCCTACTGTTACTAGCGAAGTAGTCATCTAACTGAAAACCGATCGGCGCCGTGTCCGCTCTCTCAACGAGAGATTTCATATGCGGAGACGTCGCGCCTGAAATTCGGACAGGAGCACTGTTTGATGTTTATAATTTTTTTAGGCGACTCGGGAGTCTCGCTGATGTCTAATTTTTTGCACAGAGCCTCAAAATGATGTGCTCTTCCTAATGGTAAAATAAAAAAAAATATGTAAATGAGCCCATTCCGCGCTTCTATAATATTTAATAAAATCTTCAATTACAATGGTAATATTAAAGTGGATTCAAATGGTGTTAGAAGTATTGTTACTATGAAGTATTCACCCAGAAAATTGATTTAGTTTAAATAACTGTGTCCTTAATAATGTTGTTTTCAATGTTTATAAATCTTAAAATACTATTGAATTAAAATAATGAAATAATTGTCAGTTTTGACAGTACCTAATTAATAAATTATTCTAAACAGTTTCGTAGAATTTTTATATAACTACTTTTTATAACTGATATATGAGGGTTATGAAAAATGTAACGTTGCCTAACGTCAAAGAGTGACTTGAAGTGTCACATTTGATAGTGGAATTAGATAAAATTAATATATTTATGAAGAAAACGTTGTTTAAAAAACAAAGTTTAAACCCTTATACCAATATAACCAGCATGAAACAATGTTCCATAGTAGGCTAAGAATTTTTCAATATACATATGTATAATAACGCTATATACCTAGAATTTATATGCAATAAAAAACCTGTTGAAGAATCAAAATTTTTCCGTCTATACATAGTTGTTACTTAAAATTGTTTTTATTTACTACAGATATTTCAGAAACGATCGTATTCTAAAATGTGGGTCATGTTTACGACATAAAACACATGTTTGATATTTCAAATCTCATTCCATTCAGTTGGTACCGTTTTTGTTTTGATTTTAAACATTTCTTTTATCATGTTGCATAAAAGAAAATAAACTATTTATCTATTTCTATACGGTAGACAAATCTTGTAAATGGGTAAATATAATGTTAGAATCTCAAATAATTTTTTGTAATATTAACCTTCGTTTTCAAACTAGTGTTTAAATTTATAGGTATAGCTTATAAATTATGTATCAACAGTTTTATTTCTAAACTTCAGATGTTAAAGCTCTAACATTATTCTACCTTTCTAGCTCCCAAATTTTTGTCATCAAATTTCAAGACACCAGCCGAGATGTTACCTGTATATTAATTTGGGAGCATCTATTTTAACAAGTGATTGAAAATTGAAGCTTTTATTAAAACAGAAAATCAATCTCACAAAAGTAAATTCAACCCTCGATTTAACCTATCCATCTAAATTATTCACAATTGTTGAGGAATCTATTTCTATTGCCACATCCCGATGAATACTCATATTGCGGCAGTATGCTAATAAAAAATTATTGTACCTTTATTGTATTTTCTATGGGGAGGGTTTGAACCCCCCAAACCCCCCTTATATACGTCCCTGATAACGCTACCATATTTGAGTAAAATTCTAACGCGTTCTGACAGTAACTGTCAAATATTTGTAGCTATCAAACATTCATTAGTTTGTCAGAGCTATATTACACGTAACTACAGTAAAATGTGCATTATCTAGAAAAACATTCCAGAAAATAATACATTTTTTTCATATAAATGGATAAAATCGTATATTTAAACGTAGTTTTCAATTCCGATCAACTTTGGCTTATAACATTTTTCGATATTGTCAAATTCAAAGGTACTTTACTCTCGAGTAAAGTTTATATTTTTTGAGAAACCTCGTATGATACCAAAAAAATGGTATCTTATAATTGTATTCTACATTATGAAGAATACGTTTTTTTTTTCAAAAATTGATAATGAAAAGGTTTCCCATATGGTGTGAACACAGTGTATACAGGGTGTCCCACGACGAGTTAAAACTATCTGTATATGGTAAAATCATGAAAATTTCTACGTTTTGGTTTTCGGATCCGATCTTTTTAACTAAAGTATTTTCAAAGATGGCAGACTTCCGGTTCTACCGGAAGTCGACTGTAACTTTGTTATTTTAAATGGAACACCCTGTATATTAATACATTTTTAAAATCTACATAAAATTTTAGTATACTTTTGTCTGAATAATGCATATTTTTTGATTTATAATTTTTTTTGTAAAAAATTAGACGGTTGCAGACCCTTACAAATTATTTTTTTAAGAGGATACCCTTAAAGATATGAACATTTTTTCTGTTCAGTTGCTTTTAGCAAGGTCAGACCTATTTGAATCTATGTTGAAATTTTTTTATTTTATACAGGGTGTGTATAAAAAGTGTTCAAAGTTTAACTTCTTAAATATCGAATTTCTTAATTTTTTTAAATAGAACCACCCGGTTTTTTCTATTTTAATGCATTCAGGGGTAAAAAATAAGACAAATTCATGTATACTTTCCTATACCTAAACCTTACCGTTATCCAGATATTAAATGTTTTCTGTAAATTTTTAGAGATGCAGGATATCTTACTGCAAATAAAGCACATATATGTTCTTGTAACAACTTTGCCATATTTACCATGTATTAAAAGCAAATTTACATAATCTTTTTTATTTCTTAGTGCTTGTATCAACGGGTCATAATAAAATTTAGACCACACCTGCATCTCTCAAAATTTACAGAAAACATTCAATATCTGGATAACGGTAGGGTTTAAGTATAGGAAAGTATACATGAATTTTCCTTATTTTTTACCCCTGAATGCATTAAAATGGAAAAAACCGGGTGGTTCTATTTAAAAAAATAAAGAAATTTGATATTTATGAAGTTAAACTTTGAACACTTTTTATATGCACTCTGTATAAAATGAAAAATTTTTGAACATAGATTCAAATAGGTCTGACCTTGCTAAAAGCAACCGAACAGAAACCATTTTCATATCTTTGATGGTATCCTCTGGAAAAAATAATTTGTAAGGGTCTGCAACCGTCAAATTTTTTACAAAAAAATTAATAACTCAAAAAATATGCATTTTTCGAAAAAAGTTTTTAGACAAAAGTATACTAAAATTTTACGTAGACTTTAAAAATGTATTAATATACAGGGTGTTCCATTTAAAATAGCAAAGTTACAGTCGACTTCCGGTGGAACCGGAAGTCTATCATCTTTGGAAATATTTTAGTTAAAAAGATCGTATTCGAAAACCCAAACGTAGAAATTTTCATGATTTTATTATAAGTATTTTGCCATATACAGATAGTTTTAACTCGTCGTGGGACACCCTGAATAATTTACGAGATTATTATGAAAATAGTTTTATTCGCAATAAATTCCTATCGGTCAATATATTATTTAGGTAGGCGATATAAAATTTTTTTTATCGTAATCTTGACCTTGAACAAAAATTATTAATGGCTATTATAAATAAACAATAATGATATCAATTTTGAACTGATGCAAAGGAAATTCTTTACGTCACCAAATTTAAGACCCTTTTTTAAAAAAATAGTTGAATTTTAAAAAAAATGTCCGCCGCTGCGGGCCTCCTAGACAAAGACCCAACCTGTTCTAAAGCCCTGTCGAAAAACCCCTCGTGTCCCATCCTTTTCCGATAAAACTCGATGTCACGTGTTGAACAGAAACAGACTGTACAGCTGTGCGCAAGCCACCACGTTCCAAAAGCAGCCAGAAGAGACCATAGAAAAAAGAACAAGAAAACAACACAAACAAGTTTGGATCGTGCAACTTTAAATGCCGCGTTGCCGATGCACTATCGTATTTAAAATGACGTTTAATGAAGCTATTCCGTGTTTATATGATTGATTAAAATTATTTTGCAGTTTTAATTACTTTCAAATTTAAAAAAAAATTATCCAAAATCGGAATTAAAGTCATAGTAAACACTTTATCTATCAAAATTATACTATCTACCTAAACAATCGACAATTTGATAACATCGACAACGTCGTTTTTCTTTGCATTGGTCTGTTGCCGCTGATGATGGATGCACTGACCGCATAATGCAATGCGATTACAGCGTTGCCAGCTCGTCGGATGGTTAGGTGTTAGATATAACTGTTGTTTGATTTTTACGTAGACTGGTTTGGTGTGAATGCGTAACTAATCGATCATTCAAAAGTAACATTAGTAGAGTTTTAAAAAAATTAAGATCTTTAGAAATGTTTAAAGAGGAATTTAGGAAAATAAAGATTTAGTACCGTGAAATGTATGTTAAATAGTATCGTACCTATGAATTTTAATCACCCAATAGAAATCTCTTTCTAAATATTTCCGGTTTTATTAAAAAACAAATTATTTTTAAATTTGCCCCCCTGGGTAGTTGCCCAAAGTGTTCATACAGCAATAAGGCACTGTCCATGTACCTAATTGATTTCATTTTTTTGAAACTTTAGACCCTTTCCTGATTGCTAAACTATGATAAGTTTCTAATTTCCCGGTTTCTTTTCCCACAAGTACCTTTTGCATCTTCACTCTGCATCCCAATGTAATATAATTACAGGAGAACAAGACCCGCCAACTCTGTTCTAACTTGGAGTTACTTGGGGTAAATGAAAATTTATTCAGTTTTTTAGATATAAAATGTATGAAACAAAAAATTAATAGATTTATGCCTGATCTTTTGCTTTAATCCACTGAGATATACACCAGTGAGACCAGTGAATCTATAGAGGAGCTCAGTCTAAGGTCAGTGTGGCCAACAAAAAGTGGTTTTTTCTGGCAAGAATGGCAGTTAAGGTCTATCATTCAAAACAAGATTTTTGCATGTTTTTTTATCATTGCGAACATCTATATTGCTTTATTAAAATAATAAATACACCCCCGAAGCGTATAGCTTGAAACTTTTTAGCTGAATACTCAATATTTCGGTGCCAATAATTCTAGGAACTCTTGGCATGTCACCATTTCATTTCTGTTATCTATCACTAGTTATGTCAGATGTCAGTGGAAAAAGTAATTAGAAGAATTGAGATACAACTAACTAGAAATTCTACAAAAATCTAATCGAAAATGGACATACACAATTAAACGAATATCAACAAAAATAAATATAACTGACATTTGTCATAACTAGTGACAGAATAACAGAAATGAAATGGTGACTTGCCAAAAGTTCCTAGAGTTATTGGCCACCTATATGCTCAGTATTCAGCTAAAAAGTCATTTTAAATTTCAAGCTATACGCTTCGGGGTGTATTCATTATTTTAATAAAGCAATATAGATGTTCGCAATGATAAAAAACATGCAAAAATCTTATGTTTTGAATGGTAGACCTTAACTGTCATTCTTGTCAGAAAAAACCACTTTACTTTTTGTTGGCCACACTGACCCTAGACTAAACTCCTCTATTGGCAAATTTTTGGTAGCAGATCTAAATTACTGCTTGTCAAACATAGAAAGGGACAGCGACTAAATTCACCAGTTGTTTGTCAGTGAAAGTATAGTTGAATTTAAACAGCGTAAAGCTGGAGGCACATTTTCTGATGGAATTTCTAGATATATTATACGGAGTGTTTCTTAAAACATGGTGAATATCAACTGTTAGAAATTTTAACAAAAAGATTAACATTTTTTATCCAATTTGAAACAAAAGCACAATCCTTTTTTTGATCCAATTAAAAAAAAAGAAATAATACAATTGTATATATTTTTTCAAATTCCATACATTTGTTTCTACCCCTTGCATAACTTTCTAACAGGGACAAACTGATTATAACCAGTATAGCACAAAAAACCAAAAAAAAATTATAGAAGGGTGGAGGACACAGAAAGAGCAGGATCGGATTTTGAAATAAAATACTTATATTTTTAGAAAACTTCTCCTATCGCCTAAGATATACTAATTTAACATCAATTTATTATTTTTTAAAATAATCTTCACACTTTTTTCATATCTGACACAACAATCATTTTTAAACGACCTTTTTGGTTGCTGATAGTATTAATCTTATTCCCCCTTTTTGGGAGATACATTTCGAAATTAAAAGAAAAATTTTATACTATGTATATCAAATGAAATATTTCGATAAAAGGGCCCGAATTAAATATATTTTTAATAATTAAAAACAAGGTTGAGTTATTTCAAAAATGTATTAAAATTTGCCTTTAACTTCGAAGCCACTGAGTCTAAAATTTTGAAAAAATACAGAAAATAATCATTTTCCCTTTATTTACAAAAAACCTATAAAAAATCTTCTGGTTAATGAAAAAAAAAATAAAGTCCATATTAGTAAAATTACTAATTACGGGTCTGTAGTTGAACCCTTCTTTATTGACGCACGCGTTTGGCAGCCGTAATTTGCATTTAAATCAAGTAAGCCTTGTGCGTCCGAATAACAAAGTTTGGTGCTCATCGAGAAAAATGAGTTATTTGGGTCAATATTGCTACTACACAAAATTCAAGTTGAGATGTAGGTTAAATCTTGTTTCAAAACTTTGCATGTTTGGCTTATATGCGTAAAAAAAGTGCGCAATTATTTTAAATTGGAAATACCTGCTTATTAATATTAAATGGGACAATGTCAAGATTCACCCCAATTTATGAAATAATCTGACCCCTAACAGTGATTCTACCTCTATTATCACAAATATTTTTAATTTTTCCTATTTTTGAAGTGAAAACATTTTAGGCGCTTTGAGCACTTTTTGAGATGAAAAAAAAACATTGAATTCGTGTCATAATCAGTATGATGAAATTTTTGAAAAGCGGCTCATTTTTATGTGAAAATTTCTATTTACCATGGGAGTACCAGGCAATTTTTAATAGGTAAACATTTATTTGCAAACATTTCTATCTACCATAGACGTACAGTTGGCAGAAACAAACGTGAGCCCTGGTGGGCGTGTTCATGTCGTACTAACAATTCGATATTTTGAATCGATAACCAAATATCGATAACATAAATGTCAACTGTTAAGGGATATGTAAACAAAGTCAAACTTGCTAAAAATGTAACTCTAAATATTAATAAAAAAGTTTATATTGGACCAAAACTAAAACTACCGTTTGCTCTAAATGTCTATATTTTCAAATTACATGACTGTATTAATATCATGAAAAAGAAGGGTCACGCTTCTATGAAAAGCAACAAAATATGATCTGGTTATAGTCCAGTGTTACCGATGCAAAAATGAAAATTACCCGAACTTACTATTCAAATTATCAGAATTTGTCAAAATTACCAAAAGGACACATTGGTTATCTAAATAAAGTCAGTCAATATGGAAAATCCCCAAAAACAATAGCTTTTTTATATATCCATTCTACAAAATATTCGAAAAACTATTGGATCCAAATTAGTGAAATTATCTAAAAATCGGATAATCATCCTCGCATTGACAACACTGATACAGAATGAATAAAATGATGTATGTTGAATGAAATAACTCGGTCATATTATTTCGATTATATTTAACAATTACTAATGGACAATCGTTAACATTGGCTCTTGATTGGCTGCTTGCGATGACCTTATTTTAGTTCGCATATTTTCCGGGGCTCATGTTTGGTTCTGACAACTGTAAGATTAAACTTGTATAAGGGAATCACTGATTTGTAAAAATTCCCATTTACCATTGGAATACGATAAAATTTTTGAGGGGAGTTAATTTGTTTGGACAAAATTTCTCCCATCATAGGCGTATCATAAAATGTTTATTACAGATTTGTTTAAAAAAATTCTATATCATGAGCGTACAACATTTTTCGAGCTGGTTAATTCATTTGATCAAATATCCATTATCTATGGAAGCAAGAAAGACGTTCATTTTTCCTTCCTTTCCACTGAATTTAAATCCCTTTTATCAAAAGTAAAATGAAAACATCTGAAACGTGAACTTTGCGTTCAACCTTTCTGCTTTTATTTTTATCAATGAATTTCTTTAGAATTTTGATTTTTGGTGGAATAGTATATATATATTATATATATATATATTTCCTAAAAATATTGCATTCGAATAATGAATAAATTATTTCACTTTTGTGATTTGTAGTGGAATAAACTAATGGTCCAAAAATCAAGATTCTTAAAGTATTTTACCTCGAAATTTAATATTTTGCAGGGTCTTTAAATAAGAACGGAGAAGGTACCGGCAGGTCTTCTCTCATCGTCTGTCGACAAAGCAAGTGTGGAACTGTGCAGTAGTCCTTTGATTATACATTTTTTTACTTGGATAGTTTTATAAGTTCTTTTTTTTTGAATTAACAGAATTAACTGCACTTCCCTAATCCCTCCTTTGTGCAGTGTGCATACTGGAGAATTGTACAGTATTCTCCAAGCTTTTAAGCACATCAACCATTCCAATAAAAAAGTTGCCATTTGTACAGACTCGCTAGCGTCTATCCTATCTATCCAATAATTATTTACTGAACATCCCATCATCCAAGAAATTCATCACTCTTATCACCATATTTATTCCCTAAACACCACAGTCACCATTATATGGATACCCTCACACATTGGTATACCTGGAAATGAACTGGCCGATCAGCTTGCCAAAACAGCGTCAACTACTGCCGCAATTACTACTCATATCCAAATTTGCAAGGATGTTAAGGCAGAAGCAAAAAGACTCGTAAGATATATGTGGCAAACTCACTGGATCTCCACCAAGACTTCCCTACTATCTATCCAGCCTATTCTCAACAAACCTCTGTAGACAAAAAGTATCAATACTAAGAAGACTTCGAATAGGTCACACCAAACTCACCACAGCTACTTAATGACCTCAAGCAACAGACCTTCCTGTCAAAGCTGTCAGTGCCCACTTACTGTTAAACACATCCTGGTTGATTGTCGCCAATTTAGCACAAGCAGAGGACAACATAATCTCAAATCCCAGCTGCAAGACATCCTAGGGAACCCAAACCAAATCGAGACAACACTGAAATTCTTAAAAGATATTTCTCTCTATCATAAACTTTAAATTATGTTTTTTAACCATCTGTTATTACTACTGTTTTCTGGAATCGCCCTGTGCAAGTGGCCATAGTTGCCGAGCACGTAAATTGAATAAAAAAAAATAAAAAAAAAACTTAGCTGACCTTTATATTTGATTTTGTTTTTTTTGTTTATAATTTTCTTTTAGGAAAGAAAATTAGTGGCGTCCTATTCAGTTTAAAATTGATTTTTTTTTCTTAAGTTTAATAAGGTAACAAACCCCTGCGAACTGGCTTAGTTTAGCTCCAAATTTAATCGGTCAGTTAGGCAAGAACCTCGCAGTATTATACATCTTTTTTTAACTCCAATCATTTTTCGTTTCATTGACGTTATTGAGTCAACATTTTTGTTTTAAATCTTCAATTATTATAGTCCAACTGACACTATTCTTAACCAACCCTCAGCTTCCAAACAAATGCATCTAGTAAGCGTGTGTGTGTCTGCTTTCTTTACGGTGAAATGTCGTGGACAATAACAAATGATTCATCTCCCGATAAACGGATCAAATAACACATGTCTCCCCACCTTCTATGACCAACTGAAAGGGAAGAAAAGAGAAGTAGACTACTGATGAGGTCCAGCAGTGTTGCGGGATTTAATTATTGAACATCCGTCGTTTCCGACTGATCCCACGGGATTTGAGGGGGAAAAAATCAAAACTGTAATTAAACAGAACTTAATGGCGTTGTCGAAATTACTTTTTTTATACC
>CAJUYH010011541.1:0-10942 GCA_910591685.1 Galerucella tenella | reverse complement strand
CTACATAGCCATAATAATTTTGTTCGGGCTTAAACTAATTTTGACGGATAAATTAAGTAATTACCAAAATTATTGAAATTATTTTTTTTTATTTAATTAATCAAATATCAACAATGGATTCTTATAGCAACTGTTCGAAATGTTCTCCGTCTACTTCCTAACAGTAATGGATCGGCCAGCGAGGTCCTATAGAGTAGCCACCTCGGTCACCAGATCTGACACTATTAGATTTTTTTCTATGGGGTTACTTGAAATCCAAGGTTTATACTATGGCACCAGATAGCATTGGCGTCTTGAAAGAAAGAATTATTGAAGAATGCAATGCAATTTCAGCTGACACATTCGAACGAGTACGACAAGAGTTTACTAATAGGATGTATTACTGTCAGGAAGTAGACGGAGCACATTCCGAACGCTATAAGAATCCATTGTTGATATTCGATTAATTAAATTTAAAAAAGTAATTTCAATAATTTTGATATTTATTTAATTCATGCGTCCAAATTAGTTCAAGCCCAAACAAAATTAATATAGCTATGTAGCCAATGTCGATGCCTTTCAAACGAGATATCACTTGCCATGAGGTCCTATTTATAATTATTGTCCAGAGTGACACTGTGACGTCATCTATTACTATTACGTCACCTGTTACCATTCGTAGAGAAGTTTACAACACTTTATTTTCACCATCCAAATTTTATTAATGTAAGTGTAGCCGTTCAAAAGATACGAGGGGGGGAGGAGACTTTTGAATAGCACTGTATAATTATAATATAATTTTTCGGAAGTATTCTGAAATAATTCCGAAATATGTTTAATTTTAACTATAAATACATATTTAATATTGTTATTTTGTGTTAACCTACAAAACGTGAACTCGTTACGCTTCTGCTTTGAAGTCGAATGTCAATTTCACAAAATGGCACTGGTTTTGACACAAGTTCGCGCATACGACTGCAACTTCAAGAGGCTTATTCTCTCGTGAGACGGAATCTACATGTTCAAGGTGTGGATGAAACGGTGTTGCTCCCGTATTTCGCAAAAATCTCTGAAAAATATTCCTATGACCGAAATATTCCATGCTACGAGCGACTTTGGAGCTGAAGGATCAAGAAGGAGAACGTTGATTATATAAGAGAGAAATCAAAAGTATTTACAACAGAAGATGTCAACGGGTTTGTCAGTTCTGCCCCAGACGAGGAGTTTCTAATGATGCAGGTGGGGCTTTTTCAAATGAAATTGAAGGAACCTGTCAAACCCATGAATTACTGCAAATGACCACGGAAGATGTTGACTTTTTAAAGGACAAGCTGATTGTTACTATTCCTGACTCAAAAACCCATACGAAACGATTCTTCGCTGTGGTATCTGACGGCGAAGTCAATCCTGTGCTTTTATTTAAAAAGTACGCAATATTAAGGCCAGTCCATCCTACTTACCGAAGATTGTCTCTATGATATAGAGAAGGGAACTGCACGGTATCCATTTCTTCTCTAAAATATCTCAAAAAAAAGGTAGAACAAGTCGCGGGACACACGGTAGGAACTTTAGTTCCTTCTAAGCAATAATCAATTTTTTTTAATCAATAAATAAATACACATAGAAGAGAGTTGCCTTGATCGTACCAATTCTCGTCTTTCAATGTATGTAGCTCACATACTGATAGTTGTTATGCCCAAAATTATTGTATAGTTAAATCCATTCTTTCACCACCTTATAATTTTTTTTAAATGTGGTACAAGTTCATTTAGTACCTGAAAACAATAAATTACTAAGGTCCTGCAAGTGGTACAATGAAAGGAACTAGTTGCCTTCATCGTACCAAGGGGCACCTTGATCGTACCCTGCACAATTCATATGCGGTTAATATCGTATGAAATAAACTACAAATAATAGACGTATGAACATTCTCTTTATTGAATCCCTTAACCCATGCAAGAGACGTTGCAGTGGTTTCTCGCAAACTGAGTTCTGGATGGTGAGCCTTGAATCCATAATACCATTTTTTTCGCGCTAATTGGGTTTGCTTATTAAAATTATGGGGTAAATGGTTTTGTTCAGCTATCTGGAATGCTAATTTCCTCACATCAGTTATTGTCAATCCAAACATTAGGCTTTCAAGACGTAGGATGTAGTCAAGCCATACTTTTTATACATCTTCCGGTAATGTGGTTTGCTCCCCGATGATCTTGACTTCTCCATTAGCAGAAATATTTATCTCCTTCAGATGGCGGTTGAAAGTAGGTTTAGGAATGTTATATGTGCGGCAGCAATCGTTGAACCCCATATCTCCGTTCCGAAAAGAGCACGATGCATGTCATCTTCGGTCCACGATCCATATTTCCTTTTTGACATCTAGAACACACACATAGATGTGTATCAGACATTGAGTATCGTTTAAAAGTAGCCGTACGATCAAGAGAACCTTAAAATGGCGGTACGATGAAGGCAACTCGTCGTCGTAGCGGGAAATATAAAAATCCTAACCCGCAAACAAAACTACGGCGGAAACTGGATGATTTTTCATTACTTAATTGAGTGTAATAAATAAGTATGTGTACTAAAGTGAGTTACTCTTATCGTAGAAGATGGTGAAATATTACATGGAACCAGCCACAAATACATAAACTAATATGAAACGTAAACCACTACAAACAAACACGTGCAACTTTTGCTACTGACTCTCCACAATAGCAAGTATTCATTATCGCCGCTTGAGTGCTCTAGCATCACTGTTAGTGGGAAAATAGGAGCTGGTACGATGAAGGATACAGTACGATCATGGCAACTCCCCTCTATTAATATAAGATTAATTTCACTCTGGATGAAACTTCATTTAACAAAAATATACAGTAGTATTAATTATGAAAATTTAATCATTAAGTTGATTGGCACAAAGTACATAATATTAAGTATTCAAATCTAGTCAATGCATTCGATTATTAAGATAATAGGTCTATGATAACTGAAATATGAGATGTAGGTATGTTTGTGATTCCATTTTTTTTTCCAAATATCTTGAGAAAACAGCAACAATAGTAGTATGGTATCCTGTTGTTAATTGTTCTGGATCGTTGTTCATATCTAAACCAAATTTTTCTTTAAGAAAGTTTTTCAATGAATCTGATTTTTCTTCTTTGAAGTTAATGAAAATCGCCTGCCGAAATAAGTGGTATTTTGTCAAAAATATGATATAAATCTTGTTAACTTACGTATTGCCGCCTTCTTTTTTTTCTGTTGATTCTCCTCTCACTCGAAGTACTTTCCATAATATTCACTTTGCTTTTATGTTATATTATACACCCTATACACTTTCACCAATTTCTAAAAATTATGTAATTTAATTCATATTGAAGCTAGAAAACTATAAACTGTAATTAATAATACAAAATATGCTGACAATCAACATTTTGCGCCGAGAGACTAGCTCTGAGACTGAGGAGAGAGCGCGAGAGCCCACGCGCTCAAGGCACATAACGTAACAACGTATCGTAACGGTCAGATCTTTTGCGTCGCGACCCCCCTCGTTCCAACCTAACGTAAGGAACTGAAGTTCCAATAACTGGGTACTTCTCACTTGAAAATCCTGATATATTATGTCCTAATAATGGTCACTGCAAATTTCCTTGTCAATGCTGGAGGACATATCTTAGACCTACAAGAACTGGGTGGATGGAAGTCGGCGAAGGTTGCTGAAGGGTATTAAGAAACAAGTCTGACGCCTTTTCCACATACAGCTCGTTCCTAGCCGAAAAGGCTGTTTGCTTGGGTTAAGTTGTCTCCTTTTTTTTGCTGTGTAACAAAAATGGCTATTTTCGCAGCGGTCTTCCTACTTCTTGTCCACTGATGTCCGTTGCCTCTATAAGGAGCAAGCCCTCACCTGACGAACTGCTACCAAATAGAACGCTCTCTCTTGTTTTTCCTGGCCTAGTTAAAATACAGACTCATATTTCTATGGATGAGCTAGGTCTTCTCGTAGGTGGCTTTTCTTGAGATTCTTTATAGGTGACTTTAGACCATTAGGTTTAGCTTAGAGTCGTGGCAGCTGTTCAATAATCTGTTTTCTTTGGTGTGGTGTCATCGTCATCTTGGATGTCGCTTGGGCGTAGTTGACATACATTTATGCCGCACACATGCCCTTCACTAAATTCATGAAAAAAAGGTACAAAACTCCGATTTCTCCTGTCCAAAAACCACTACCATCAAATTTTTGTGCATGCCTGTCAAAAAGCGTTGCAGTTTAGAATTTATATATCAACATTTCATTGAAGCTAGTTAATATTTTACTGTATTTCTGTATACAATTACTTAAGGACCACCCTGTATAATTGAGATAAGTGTATAAAAAGCAATACACTAAATATTTGACAATATAATGGATATTTTCAGTAGTAATACCGCTAGGGTCTTGATAATACCGAGATAATTTTGTCATAGAGAATGCTGAAAGCGTGTTGCTTGATAATAGCCCAAGGACGCAGGCCGAGGGCTATTATCTTTGGGCAACACGCTTGAAGGATTCTCTACGACAAAATTTTGAGTATTTATCAAGACCCGAGGAGTATTCGATAAGATAATCTTTCACTTTGTAGATATCAAAAAATTGATTGTCAATCTGACGCTTAATACTTTTCAATACAAACTTTATCAGTTTTAATCAAAAATTATCCATTTTTATTTAAAACTACAGTTGTAAAAAGTACAATTGGTGAATTAATTGAATCGTTAGATGCAATACCAAATCTTTCCGACATTTTTAATCCAGTTGTCAGTTTGACGTTTAATTAATTTTTAATAAAACATAAACACCAAACTGAAAACACTACATGTAGGGTATTATCGCTGTAATACAGCGGTGATTGGATGAAATTTGACTCATGACTTGAAATTAAGTAATTTGATTGGTTACTATATTCAGTAAAAAATTATCAGTGAATACGGAATTCAAATTGATGTGACTTTTCAATAGCTTTGTTTTTTCTCTAAAATTCCATACCTATCAATTTCATTTAAGTATTTCGCTCCTTTAACTAATTAATTTCATCATTATGGTAAGAGAATCTGAGTAGGGAATTTGCACTTCACTCGGGCTGGTCACAAAACCATGGGGAGAAGCTTGCGACCTGTAATGTACCCCCACCAAATATGAACCCTTGATATAGGGGCGTGCGTTGAGAGCTGTCAATCAGGTTAGTAGAAAAAGTCGATCCTGGGGGGAATCTCGAGCGCGACAGATTAAGATTAAGTGAGTTAATTACATTTCAACACTTTGACGATTTGAGCGTGTCACAAAGCTAAAAAAAAATTCACTCCCCGTAATATTCAAGAGCGCCATTAATTTTTCTCCTTATTTTGAAGAAAACCCTTTGACGATAACGGAAAAAATTTAATCCGACAATTCAGGAGGATGTAGCTGAAATCATCAATAAAGCGTGTATTTCCTCCTTTTTTATCACTCTTTCTATATCTCCAACTCTCTTGAACCTTGTACCGGGTGATCAGTTAAGGGTAGCGAGCGGCCATATCTCATAAGATATTGGTCGTATAGATTTAGAAAAAAAATTCATGATAAAAGTCGCCAAGAGAAATTGCTGGAAATTATTTTCGAGTTTGTCAATCGTCCGCTAGAGGGCGTAACAACCAACACTAAGTAGAAAAATGGGATTTTTATAGAATTTTCCTGATGAAAGTATATCGATGATATCATTTACTGACTATGCACCTACACTTTTTGTCTGGAATGTTTTGTTCTAACTATCAAAATAAAGCGGTGGGGGAAGTTCAAATGTTTTTTTTGAACAAACCAAGATTTCTCCCGTTTCGCTTGACCGATTTTAACAAATTTGGGCTCATATGAAAGAGCATAAATTACACTAAAAAATGCTCACTTGGTTTTAACTTTTTGACTTTCGTTTTCGCTGCTAGATTGCGTTAGCTGAAATGGTAGCAAATTTTTGAGTTTAAGAAAAAATGTAATGGTATATCCATTTTTACATATTTCAAAAGAGGATACATTTTTATAAAATTTAATGGGAAAAATTAATCATCTATAGTAAAAACCAAATAAAGTTGCCTTTACAACATCATTGTGAACATTTGCAGTGTTGTCAGATTGTTCACGAAATATGGAAATTAACATAAAATAACTGAAGTAAACAAAAAACGTATATTATGTAGAAAATTTCACAATATTATGAATGAAAACTACAAAGTTATCGATAGTTTGATAGTTTTCGTTTAATATAGTGTGGAGTTTTCCATTTACGTTTTCTGTAAATTAAATTTATGAATAGATTTCACAAAGTAAGGAATTCTAGAATAAAAGTGGTGAGGTTATTATACTGAGTAACCAAATCTTTTAATAAATAAATATAATAAAAATACAAGCAATAAAATAAAATATGTTTAATAATGAACGTATTTACAAAGGCAAAAACTAACATTGAACAAATCAACATATTGTGAAATAAAACTATAGGCAGAATCAAATTCTTGTTCATTTTCTTCATCTGATTCAACATCAGTATTAAAAATTCACTATTAAAATTTATAACTATCGGACTAATTTCTGGACGATCAAATATTCTTTCCCTCTCATACCATTTAAATATCTCTCTTTCAGTATGTTGTATAGAATTTCTCCACATATCAGGAGTTATCATGTGCAGTGCCTCGTGCCACATGTTCAGGCAGTTATTCGCACTGTTACCATCCCTACCTTGTTGTTTTAAAAAAACAATTTTGATTATAAATATTTGTCACAAGAAAATTTTATAAAGCACGTAACTATAACCTCAAAAATCGATGACACTACACAAGTAGAAAAGTCACAACCAACGCGGCAACATGACATTATTTCTGGCAGTGACTATTTTACCATCAATAATTGGAGGCTTCTTTATGAAAATTTTAACACAAATTTTTACATCGAGGTACGTCTAAACCCAATAAAGCTATATTGCTTATACATTATTTTGGTACAAAAGTTATTTTATTGATTGGGATATCTTTAGAACCGACTAATTAACAAATTTAAGTATATGCACTTTTCGATAGAACTGTAGCCACACATGCGATAGAAATACGACCTTGGTTTTGGTTTTTACTATATCTGTTTTTGAACCGTTGATATTGAACAAATAGTTATTTTCCTAACAAGTGCGGAAAGTGATACTTTCCGTGCGGAAAGTGATACTTTCCCGCACGCGACTGCAGTTGACCCAAACGACGCGGAGCGGAGTTCGGGCAAGCGGTCAAGGGTGGAAAAGACACTTTATGCATAAGTTAGTAACTTTATTTTTTCCACAACCGTATATACAAAAAAGTAAACCAACCCATTTTTCAAAAGTTACTTCATTTCAACATACATATACAAAACTTCAACCAAAAACTATTAATTATTATAAATGTTAATATTATAAACACAATTTTTGTTGTATTCTGTGAATTACTCAAAATTGCCGGTCCAGTGAAGTTATTTGGTGTTAACTGGTAAGTAGATGACGTCGATAAGGATGGCATCGGTTGCAGGTCACATAAAGATGACGATGAAGGTGACGGCAACGGTTTTAAGCCATTTGTAGATGAAAGAATTTTACTTAATATACTTTTCTCATATCAAACCCGGGTGGTTTGATAGTTGTTTTGTGACACTACTTTAGAAACATATCTTCATTATTTGATATTTTCAAAAAATTGAAATTGGAACAAAAAGCTAGAGAAGATGTAGATTTTATTTGATAGACTATTTCGTAAATATTTATTTACCTTTTGTAACAATAGTTATAACTTCCGAAGTAAAAAACTATCTAGTAAGGACAAAATTTGCATAATCTGACTTTTCCGCACTAGTGACACTTTCGAAACTAAAATGCGTGCGGGTAAGTGGTTTAAAGCGCACGGTCGTGGAAAAATATAATTTTATTACATTAAAAAATGGCACGCCACTGCTATCTATATATTTGATAAAAATCCCATTTTTCTACTTGGTGTTGGTTGTACGCCCTCTAGCGGACGTTTGACAAACTTGAAAATAATTTCCAGCAATTTCTCTAGGCGACTGTTATCATGAATTTTTTTTTTCTAAATCTATACGACCAATATCTTATGAGATGTGGCCGCTCGCTACCCTTAACTGTCTCCCCAAACTATTGTGTCACATTTTCTAAGAAAATACTTCACGTATAGATCAGTTGCATTACACTAGAGGGCCTGCCATTTTTCTATAATTTTCTCTTGTTTCGATTTCAATATTCCCTTAACCTAATCAAATATTAATCCACTTTCCACACGTATAATCTAGATGTATACAGTTGTCGTGAATCTTTTATGTCGTTTATCGATATACTTAAGATGCTACCTGCGTACCTTGAGCTTTCGGGGCACGTATTGAATTTCTAAATTGTATTCTTCTTAATTCCAATGAAATTCTGGTTAGTTTCGAACTGGGCTTATTCATCGGAAATAAGTGAGTTTAAAGTTCATGATCGGCTTTCAGCATTTACACTGTCCGTTCTAAGAACATTTGGAATAATTTATCTTTTAATGGTGGGTTATTAGTTCTCAAAGTTTTATGATTTTATATAACTAACTTTAGGTGAATCCTTCAGATGCGAAAGTGAAGGGAAACTTTGTTATTTCAAATGTTTCATCCTGTATCTTATCAACTTTTTGACATGTGCAGAACTTTATATTGGAAAATCAGTCATAATTGTACGTTGTACACAGTACATGATTATAGTATACTATAACACATTCGTTTGTGACGTATATCCGGGTTTTGGGACATTAGAAAAAGACGTAAGACAGATTGCCGATACGAAAGATATGTCTACATTCTATTTTGAATGCAGTAATTTCTCCCGATTGATAGGTCGCGCTTGCTCGTATTCTATACATCAACTAATCAAATTTTTTAAGTCGAAGATTAGTGTTAACGTTTGAAATACATTTAAACGGTTCATTATTGTGATATTTTGATTGGGATTAATCAAATACCTGCCTTTTCTTCCATTTCTCCCTACGTAATGTGTTGAAAGGACATTAATATGAACTCTATAGTAACTGCTGTTAACTTCATTTTTGCGCGATCGATTTTTTTTGATTATTTACAGCATCGGTTGTCAGGACGGTAGGATGTGTTTACTGGTTTCTAAGTCTAACACGTCGGTGAGTAAATTACTACATATATTTCAGTGTTCTTGAATAATATAATATAATGTTCTGTTCAAAACCGAACAGAACATTATAAAAAGTAATAAATAGCATAAAAACAATTTCACCAAAATGCTATTTATATTTTAAACTGATCGAGAAGTATAAATGTCACTTTTGACAATTCGTTCATTTCGAAGAAATTTAAATTATTGTATTCGAAATTTTTTCAATACAATCGCGCAAAAATGGTATAAGCATCTCGAACGTAATAGTATATTACGTAACGTGTGTGGTAAGGAGCATTTTACGCACGAATGGAAAAGTTACGCACGATGCCGCGTAGCGGCGAGTGCGTAATTCCGTGAGTGCGTAAAATGCTCTACAACACGAGTTACGTACTATACTTTACCTACGACCTACTTGTACTTGTATTTTTCATAAGAAGCATAAGAAATAACAGTTACATAATTAGAGGTGCTTGGTAAACTCCATCTCTATTACTCTATTACCAATGAAAGAAGCACAGTAAAGAACTAACGTTTAATCATTATTATTATATTGTTGATAATCCTAAGTCCATTTTTCAATTATTATCAATACATATACATAGCCCTTTGTGCTTTTCACAGTTAAACGTGGCCATATAATGTTTTCAAATAGTAAATTTTGAATAAAATGGAGACGTCTATTGACAGTTGCTAAGATGTTGCTAGGGAAGCCGTGCGATTTACTTTACAGCTGTTCCTTTTTTTCAACAGTGCGTAATAGCTGTCATTACATTGATACCGACTGTGTGTTATTGACTGATTACAGGGGGGGTCGTAGGTAAAGGGTAATAACAGTCTCCGACATTGCTCTAAAACATTG
Source organism: Galerucella tenella (assembly GCA_910591685.1). Classification (NCBI taxonomy): domain Eukaryota; kingdom Metazoa; phylum Arthropoda; class Insecta; order Coleoptera; family Chrysomelidae; genus Galerucella; species Galerucella tenella. The sequence continues at coordinate 919 of CAJUYH010011541.1, read as the reverse complement.
CTGTCGACCGGTAAACAACCCTTACCGTTCTTAATACTAAATATACCATTACATAAAGAATAATTCAAACATACAGTAGAATTTATATTAATTTCTCATCAAATTTGACACGAATTATCCACATTTTGTCTGCAATAATAATTATGACATTTGGTTACCACTTTGGCCATGGCCTGTGGCCCATGATGTTTCGAATTCTGGACTTGCCAAATTGCTTTCAATTGTTCAATATTTCCCATACTGTCTAACGTCAATTTTTTTCAATCCCCACCTAAAGTTTTCAAAGGTCCTTCTTTCTATATTATAACCTTGTACTTATCTCTTAATGAATCAACAATCCATTTGCTCCAACTCTCACAATGTGGAACTGCATTTGATTAAGAGGATTAAATCAAATATAATAGAAAATTCCACAATAGCACAATACAGGGTGATTCATTACTAATTGGAAATAATTTAATAGTAGAATCCTGACTTCAAATTATGAAGATTTAACCCAAAACACCTAAATAAAATGTAGCTGCTTACTTAGTTACAGGGTGTTTTGTTTAAAAATTTAAAAACTATTTGTGTTCAGTACTTTAAAACTGTTTTACCTATTCATTTCATATTTGGCAGAAAGTGTAGACACTGTACACCCTACCAAATAAAAATAAACAAACGTTTCTGGCTACTACCAGAGGCGTACGACTGGGGCAAGTGACAGGTTAATTGTTCCCAAATTCTACGCCACTGGCGGAATAGAAATTTTAGCACAATTTTTTGATTCTCCAATACTTTTTACGTAAATAAAGTACTCTTTTTTCATAACGATAAAGTCAATATTTATCGAGATATTTCAAGTTAAACACGAAGCTGCCCAATTTTGATGTGTAATAACTATGTCGATGTTTTGAACCAGTGAATTGCATTAAATACG
>CAJUYH010011540.1:0-10942 GCA_910591685.1 Galerucella tenella | reverse complement strand
TTAATGAGTATCTAACGCCATCTAGCGTTTTTCCGGTATAAGGTAATATCCGATGCTGAGCTAACCCAGTTGTCCTATTCCTTAATTTTTGTTCGCAGTCCCACAAAAAGAATTACAACACGCTTTACAACAAAATCATTTAATAACGTAAAACAAATAATCACAATTTCGTTTTATCATAGTTTTCCAAAGACCATTGTTGTCTAGCTACGCTGGAGTCGCACCTCTCCATTATAAGTTTATTTCTAGCTTCGTTCATGGTTAAGCATTTGTCACTGCTTCCGTGTCGAAGTAGTTTCAGTTCTTCATCATAATCCCAATATTGGTTACCTTTATTACCATGGCACGGATAAAGAATTACGTCTTGTCCACTGTAATCTATACAAGATTCATCTCTTCTTATTTCTCCAACTTTACTGTACATCCAGAACTAAAACGAAAATGCGTAAAAAACCAAACGATCAAGGGGAACAAAATAAAACTAATGGGTCGATTCTGAGAAGTCACATATAAGTTACAGAAACTGTAAGATATAGTAAGTTGCCTTGTAACTATTAAAGATTTTTGCTTACAGATATGCTCAGAATTGACCCATAAGTTTGGGCGGCTCCAAGAAAAACCGCATGCGTGATCTACTCCAAGTCGTCTGCGTATTTGACGACTAGTTCTACGATCATACATCTGTCTTATGCAAATGTCAAAGATGTGTTGATTTTCATTTTTAAACCACATTTCGGCCATAGCACCAATTTCTTTGTATATTTTGGTTTGTTATATGAATTGTGGAAATAAAACTATCGGTGTACTAACAAAATATGTGCGGTTTAAATGAATTCTACTTGGTTCTCTTACCTGATTTCCACCCTGTCTATGGCAAGGATACAAACCAACAGGTTTGTGTAAGTCTGAACGTCTAGCAGGTGAGTCCAAACATGTTTTTCCACCCACTCCCAAGTTTCTTATCTACAAAGAAAATTTAAGATATAACAAAGGTAAGTAAAGATTTTAAAATACTTCAACACTCCAACTACGGCACAGGTTTTAGTGTCATTTTGTATCTCTATGGCAATTGGGCAACAAACACTGACATGATTTCCAATAATACAAAGCGTTTTATGCAAATATGATAACATTAACAATGTATTACCTCTCCTCTAGCTACAGCTTCTCCAGGAATGAATAATTCGGGATAAATATTATCCAGATACCATTTAAAACTTTTACATCCTAAATTTGATCTTAATTCTTTCCTTTTACTGATATCTCCGAAGTCTCCTTTATCATCTCCTATTCTATCATAATAATATTTGGCAAACTCGTCCAACCAAACTTCTGCAAGTCGAACAGAGTTCCTACGGAGTACATTCACACCTGTCCTCCACTTGTAAGGAGATCGTTTCCTACAAAATAACAGTTATTAATATGTTAGTATTGTGAACTACAGTTTATCCTCCAAAGCTAAAATTACAGATGAAGAGTGACATGGGAGCTCTTAGGAATTAATATTGTGGACACTTTGGAAAAGAAAGACTTACTACTAAGTTACACTAAGACACATGAATTAGAGCAATGACAAGCCTGTACACAAAATGGTTTTACAATTAGTTTGGCACATAACAAAATATCTTGGAACGAAGTATAACTATTCCTAATAAAATTCAAACAATGGAGAATTAGAGCAATTAAGACAAGCAATATGGGTTAATAGTGTTACCTAATAACTTACCTAAATATGTGCCCAACGTGTGAACATGGAATTATTTCAAGAGTACCACCACACATCCATGTTTTAAAAGAAATCTCCAGGTTTTCACCACCCCATATATCAAATCCATCATCGTAAGTACCCAATTTCTCAAAGAATTCCTACAAATAAAAAAGCAATTAGTACATTGCATATGAACATTTTATTCTCCAATAGAGGCAGATGTGATCGCCCTATAAATTTTCTACACATATTTCGCCCTATAAATCAAAAAGGTAGCAATGAACGAAGTGGAGTCGAGAAATGTTCACCATGCAGTTTATATTTGATTTTCTGTTAGGTTGATTTCGTCGATATGCGAGAGCTCGCATTATTGTGTACCATGTAAATGCAACAAAATAGGACTGTAGGAGCACGTGGCTGGCGTGTTTTCTTGCAGATATCCAGCATTGTCAAGGTCTCCCGCTGACTACAAAGCAAACACGCTTAGGCTTTATTTGCGGCTGGTTTTCAGGTCCATGATGCAACTTATGCATCGACAAATGAAAACGCTGGTAATCATGATTTGATTAGGTTAATATAACACACAAGACACATCAAAAGAAGGCGCACTCCGCATCTTCACGGATGGCTCTAAAAGCAATATGGGCTCAGGATGTGTTTACTCCAGATCTCTGAATCTTAAACATCAAATGGGCGATGGGCTATAATGTTAGCGTTGCTCAAACAGAGCTCACTGTTATCTACATCGTCGCAAAAGAGATTACCAAAAGAAACACCACAGGTAATAAAATTCACATCCTTACGGATAGTAGTCAAGTACTACTAGCCCTGAACAGACCACGTATCACATCAGGCCTAGTACTGGAGTGTCACCTGTCCCTGATCGAAGCCTGTAGCAACAACGAAGTCACTCTAGGCTGGATCAAGGGGCACAGTAAATCGAAAGGTAACCACATTGCCGACTCACTAGCCAGGAAAGCAGCCTCCCAAAAACTCTTGGGACCTGGCACTTTCATTGGTCTGTCGGCGTCGGCTATGATTGACCTAATAAAGGAACACTCCCTTGATAAGTTTAAGGGTAGATGGGACGATGCAGAAGGTTGCAGGCTTGCCAAGGAACTGCTGCAGTATCCGGACAGCAAAGTAGCCAAAAAATACGTGACTATGAACAGACAAAACCTTTGGACAGCCACGGGTATTCTGACCGGTCACTGCCACCTAAGAAAACACCTCTACAGACTGGGTCTGTCTGACACTTCACTCTGTAGAGGATGTGAACAGGAAGATGAGACTGTCGAACACATTCTTTGTGAATGTCCGACACTCTCTCAATTTAGGTTTTCCGTATTCGGCGAGTACAGGCTAACACAAGCCAGCATGAGGGAGCTTACTTCCGGCGACGTTATCGCCTACTTCAAACAAGTAGGCTGGATGCCGAGCCAGAAGGGAGCCTGAACCTCGGAAGAATGCACAATGGGTCAATTGTGGCCTGGGTGCTGTGGGGGTCACCCACCCTTCAAATTCTTACAGATACAGATCATGATTTGAGCAATAAAAAAAATTCAGAAATTACTTCCTAACATGTGAGGCCAGTCAGTGCACCAATAATTGAATAATTACCCTATCAATACTAAATAATCCACCGGCCATAGTTGGACTCCAGACAGGTTCGGCGGTATTTTTGTGTCTCTTCTTTTCGTGTTCCGGTACCGCATGCCAATTAAATTGAAGGTTCCAATCGAAACCACCCACATTAACTCCACTGCTGTCGTGAAAATGGTATTCTAACGTGGTGTCATCGATCACATCAATAACTGGACACACAACTGTCGTTGAATCTCTAGCTATCCTATCTAGAAGCGGCTCTAACCATCCAACCGTACATTCGCAGTGAGAGTCGAGATACGTAAGGACTTTTCCAGTGGCACGTGCAGCACCTGAAAGAAGTTTTAAGTGTAGTAAGCTCAAGTGCACTGTACTTTAATGTCGGCACTACACATTCGTTGAGACAAAATGATTATTAACTAAGTACCTCGCTTTATTGGCGCCAGCTTCGGAAGAGGTTTTTCGAGCAAGAGAAAAAGTAAAAAAAAGAGTGTGCCTCTCCCAACATCTCTGATTTTCGTTCATGTTTATAGTGAGATAAGCTTGAGAGTGTACAGAATGCACTCGCCTCACCGAGATAGTATCAGCAAATGGTGTACTGCCGACATAACAAAAATGAAATTTAAATTTTAAACAACAATATTTACCTAGTAATCTAGCTCTGATGAGTCCTTCTCTCTTCGAAGCTCTAACAATTTTTACTTTTGGTTCATGTTCCCAATAGTCTTCTAATTGTTTTTTGGTATGTTGCATGTCGGAGAAGTCATCTACCAGGATAATCTCATGAATAAGGCTTTCAGGAGATCTGTCCAATACCGAATGGACGGTTCTAAGTAGTACTGACCAAGCTTCGTTGTGGAAACATATGATTACAGACGTTGATGGCAGTTTCCTATCTTCCCAAAAACGACCTTCGGCTTTACACCTTGAATTATTAAAATATTTATGGTTATTTAACTAACAAGAGTATTAATAATATTGACAATTGTCCTTTTATTAGGCGTACTTTTCAGTCGACTGTAAAGTTAAAAGAAGCTTTTAGTGTATGTTTGGTTGCCTATACCCAAGTCGTTTATTAATAGAAAATAATTTATTTGTATACATTGCGGTGGACGGAAATACACATAGACTAAAAAGTTTTGCATCACCCTAAATCTCAAAAAAAATGTGTTCATTATAAATGGATCAGAGATTAATCAAATAATTAGTTTCAATAAGAAAAAACATGTATATTTCTCAAAAAATTTTATTATCCAATAATAATAAACTTGCTTTAAACATAAAAAGTATTCTTAGAAATTAAATAAATTAAATACAAATTGATTCTTTTTAAAGAAAAGGTTAAGTGAGAACCTGCATGAGAACTTTTAATAAAGAGTATTTCCACCTCTAGAATTTATGCAAGCTTGAAATCGCCTGCCCATGCTGTTTACCAAATTATTGATATTCTGTTGAGGAATATTTCGCCATTCTTCTTGGGTCGCATGAACAAGCTCTTGTACACTCCTGGGTGGATTTCTGCGTGATGCCACTGCCCTGGCAAGCATGTTCTATGGGATTCATGTCAGGAGATAGGGCAGGCCAGTTCAAACGATTGATCCCTTCAGTTTCAAGATACTCATTTACAGCTCTGGTCCGACGAGGTCGGGCGTTATCGTCCATAAAAACGAAGGAATTGCCAACAGCTGCGTGCCATAGTCTCACGTGAGGATGTAGAATCTCTCTCAGATACCTATCACCAGTCATCGTTCCCTCCACATGAATTAATTCTGTGCGATCATTTAACATGATACCAGCCCAAAACATAGCACTTCCTCCTCTGAAGGGCGGCACGGGGCGAGCATGGGCAAGCTGAGCAACTCTCGTTGGATCCCGCCACACACGTATTCGATGGCTATCTTGTACCAAACAGATCCTGTCTCGTCGGAAAAAAACACCGAATTCCAAAATTCTTCAGGCAAGGCCGCATGTTCTTGAGCCCACTGTAGTCGGCGAACTCTGTGCTCAGGTTGTAGTCTGGGCACTCTTATTGGTCGTCGACACCTCAAACCTGTCGCAAGTATTCGTCTTCGTAATGTCGAGATCGATACTTGAACTCCCAACGCATGTCTCATATCTCTTTGGAGTGCTGGTATTGCCATGGTCGGGTTTCTTCGGATAGTTAAGTGGATATAGCGGTTCTGCCGCTGATTAGTAACACGCCTTCTACCGCTTCTAGGTCTATCACGAAGAGAATTGGTCTGGAGATACCGGTTCCATACACGAGACACATCGCTTTGCCAAACGCCAACTCTGTTTGCCACGAAACTTTGAGAATGACCTTCTTCAACTAAAGCCACTATTCTTGCACGGTCAATCTCACTTATGACTTGACGATTCATGTTTTGCACTTAAAATCGTAAAAATCAAAGGCCTTGAATGTTAAAATGATCGCACTAAAAATGTTCTCTTACAAAAAAAACTGTAAACATCTGTATATTGCAAAAAATATGGAATTCAATGCAATTGTTGCATACAATATTTTGTCTACGTTTATGCAAAAACAAAAAAAAAGTCTTATTTAGTTTGCTCTAAATGGACTTAAAATGACGTCCATTTGAAAAATTGGAGGTTGTAGCTATGACTCGAAGGGGGTTGAAGGTAGTCAAGTTGAAGAATGTCAATTTATAATTTAAATTTGACGTCTTTCGGGATTTTTTATAAATATGAATTTGTTCCGTTTGGCTTTTACACACTTTGGGGACGGATTGCTACATTTAGTAATACATTCGTTACCTCAACATCAATTTAGATATTATTATTACCGTCAATAAAACGATTATGTAGTATTTACTAGCTCTTAGACTATAAACACACCTGAGCCAAGCACAATACCACCATTCCAATTTGCTACCAATTAAGGTTAATCTATAATTGGTTTGGACCTATATATACGTTCATTGTGACCAAACTAGCATTTTTTAACGGCACAGATTCCACTTCGAGATACTTTAATTAGATTAGAATATACACAATAGACAATACACAGCAGTCATCATTGTATACGGTTAAAATAAATTGAGGAGACTACTATAATAATTTTCCCTAGTTTGGTTGGATAATAACAATAAATACTATTATCAGTTTTATTTAATATTGCCCGGAATAATATAATTCGTCATTAATTTGATTGATTAGCAATCATACAGGACAGTCAAAGAATGTTTGCGAAAGCGTGATGTCATAGACAGACGCTATTATTATTCTAGCGTTGGCGCGAAATTTAAATTTTATTTTAAAAAGGTAAAAATACTAATTTTTCATTAATAACGTTTATTTTGGATGAACATATTGATGTAATTACCTAACTTTTTATATGAAATAATGAATAATATACATGAATTATGAGACAACAATGCCATGACACCTACAGAAAGTAATACTTTTACTAAGAATTCTAATGCTATCTATAATGCACTTGTAAACTTTTATTATTAATGTACTTTTAATTAAAATACCGAATAAATTGTTTTTAAAAAAGATGTATCAGTTTCGAAACACTTATCTCATGTAATTTGTAAGTAATTTAGTCACTGGACATCATATTTCCTGTTGTGACGAATTACAATACAAAGGAACCTTGTTTGGGACAATACGTTTGAAGTACTGCATAATAATACTTTTTTTATTAGAGAAAAAATAAGTTCCTTGATATTATAATTATTTTGTAATTTATTTCATACTTTTTAAGCCGCGTTGATATTTTTGGTAAAAAAAACCTCGTGTTATGTGACGTGCTGCGCCTCGACTGTATCATGGGCGTACATTACAATTTTTGAAGAGTTAATTTATTAGCAAGAATTTCCATAGACGATGAGCGTACGATACAATTTCCATAAGGAATTAATATTTATTGGATGTACGATAAGATTTTTGATGGGGGAAGCTTTATTTGTAAAAATTTCTATATTTGTGGGCGAATAAAATTTTTAAAAGGGGTTAATTCATATGTAAAAATTTCCATTTACATTGATCATTAAAATGTCAGTGTTGTCACTATTTATTTTTTATTTAAAATATTAAGCGTGAAATTTGCATTGTCTGTGAATTTGGAAAATGGATTCGGTAAAATAAATAATTGAAATATACACCAATTCAATTCGCTTCTATTAAATATACCGTTAGAAACTTACCATTCGTCTCTTGGATCAGGCAAACTTCTGTGTACGCTAATGAGATCACTAGCGTACTGATTGAAGGCGTTGTTCATCCATCCTTCATCCACTAACTTCTTTACATCGGCTGAAACAATAAAATGTAGTGAATAAATTTGAGTTTCGAATTTTCGCGCTATTGTATGTCGATAAGGAGGGGAACTGTATTATACCTTGTATTTGACAGTAAGTGTTACCAGATTCATGTGGGCAGAACTGACTGTCTGTCGGTCAGCGAGTTCGCCATTATATATATCAACAATTAAAAGTCGTGTGTTCGTTCTACAACGTGTTTTTGATTTTATTTCCGACATCTCCACTCCCTACAAAAAGTAGTTCAATTTTGATGTTTCATTTTTTATTCGATAGCTGGAGCTCGCCCAGTATGATTGGTCTATCTCTCACCCTGTAGGTGCAGGTTCGCCCGAGGCATTCAGCGGTTATCTTCTACCCCTTGGAATGTTTAGTGAAGTGCTTATCGATGTTATCTCTGGCTTATCCCATGAACATGGTAGGGTATAAAAGAACACACCTAATAGCTTACGATGTACAGGGTTATTCATTATAAATGTCCCAGCCTTTACCATAGTTATTATTGCATGAACAAAAAAAATTTTGAAATAAAAGTTGTGTGGTTATAAACTGATTTTATTATAACATCAACAAAAGTACAGTAGCGTGCCTGGTTAAGGGGACACAAAAAAATTATTCGTTTTTTTAATTGGGTCACCCTGTATACTATAAACATGTTTTTCTTCTGATTTCAAAAATATACCACATCATACCCCTGCCTTAGACCGTTCTTAAGATATTAAAGGATAATAGTATATTATTAAACGAGCAATTTATGATAGCCATAATTCACGATGGGTGACGTTTGCGTCACGAGCCGCAAGTCACCCAAGTGAATTATGGCCATAAATTGCGAGTAGAATACTATACTTTGTCCAAGACACTTATAGCGATTTGGCATATTACTAACCTCAAAATGTTGTGGCAGCTACTTCAAATAATTTGACATATATAGAGATGGGCGATACTGTAGAAAGTATCAATACAACGTACCGTTATAAATATATTGTTTTAAAATACTTAATATTAGAAAATATCGTTATGAAAAGTATCAATACTAAAAATTACAATATTTTATAGATACGATATATGTCAGAAACAAATTTCCTGAACAAAATACACAGATTTAATAGTTTATTCCATATTGTACCCCCATCTCTAGTCGTGAATTATGAACCATAATACACTACAGTGTATTATGAACCATAATTCACGACAGTTGATATATGGGTACCATATACCTTTAGTTAGGAGGTAAAATATTGACTTATTTATTAGGTGGTCGTGGACAAATATAGTAAATTAAACTAGTTACCTACTATAAATATTGTAAAGTCAATATTATCAAAGACAGAAACAAAATTGTTGGACCCATATTTTATGATTTCAATTTAACTGGAGTTACCTATCTGGAAAGGATTCTTACTGAGGTTGAAAATATTCTTGTAGGGAATTTTTTGGACGTTTAACCCTTAAATTCGACGCTAGGTACCTCTACTAATCCTTCTACCTGTATTATTTTGTATAAAAATATCAGAAAATAAGAAATAGAAAACAAAAAAAAACAAACAAGAAAACCCAGGCCCAAACCCGGTTGATCAAATATAAGCTTAATCCTTATCCTTCCGGAGCGTCCAATTTAAGGGTGTCTCTTCTGTGCTACAGGTAGTTAGCGTCCAATTTGAGGCCGCTTATTGCTATCCCCTATGGACTTATTTTTTTGATGGTTTTTAAAAGACATAATAAATAATAATAATGACTGTATGTATGTATGGTATATTTTTGAAATCAGAAGAAAAACATCTTTTCAAAAATTCAATAATATACAGGGTCTCTCAAAAACGAATAATTTTTTTGTGTCCCCTAAACCAGGCACGCTACTTACTGTACTTTTGTTGATGTTTTAATAAAATTAGTTTATAACCACACAACTTTTATTCCGAAATTTTTTTGTTTATGCAATAATAACTGTGGTAAGGGCTGGGACATTTATATATTTTTATTATATTATGTACATCTCCATGGTAAATGTTCTCAGAAAATGTAAAAAATGAAAAAAACTCAAATTCGAAGTTTGTTTTAATCACTATGTACAATTTTGAGCTATTTATTCAAACTTACACTTCAATTACTCAAAAAACGTAAGATTCATGTTACCGCAAATCGGAATACACTACTATAATTAACAAACAAATAAGTTAATAAAGTTAATATTCAATAAGACATCTACAGCGTGTCCACGGAAGGAGTATCCTATGGGTGAAAAATTTTTAAATATTAATTTAGTGAAAAATGTTATTCTTGATAAAAAGTTTTGTTTGTTCTGAAACCCCATAAAATGATATAAAATTCAAGTTTTTCAAAACCCGTCTCATTTTATGGCCAGTTTTATGAAAACCTGGACTTTTTGACATTTCTTCACATATTGGCTAATATCTCGAGAACCTTAAGGTTTGCAAGGTTCTAGTCTACGCCATTCGATTCAGAATTGAATTTTATAGAAAAAGAGGAATTTTCCACATCGAAAAACCTTAGATATGGATTTTAGAATTTTCAGGTTTTGAAAATTTTTCCAAGTCCACACCGAAACTTATACTATACTCTATTTCTTAATGTCTGACAGCACAGTAGCCTCATTAAATATTCAAATAGAAATTTATCTTTTACAGAGTGATCCTAAGAATTTTACAAGTGAATACTAAAATTCTAGTACAAAACAAGTAGGTGTCTGTATTGGTTATCTATACATCCCTGTTTCAACTCAAAATACAATATGGTAATAAAACTGAACAATGCCAGATAAACGATAAATATTGCGGCAGTGGCGGAGATTACGATATTAGTTTATTCTGCTTATTCAATTAGATTCGGTCGACATTACATTTTTTTTTCGTCTTATTGTATTTTGCATATGTTCATCAAGGTCAAGTGGTTTTCTTCCAGTTGACTTTTTAGGTGGATATATATTTCCATTTTTCCTCTCACTTAGAAGCCTGTAAATAGTAGATTCACTAACTCCTGTCATATTGGAACATGTCGAAACTATATTTCTAACAGTAGCAGCCGGCATTTGATGTACAACAGCATCATGCATATTTAACACTACAGTCTTCGTTTGTAAACTAAGCACGCTCTTACATTTTACTGTGGTGAAACTTGAAGACATTTTTCACAACACAGTTAACACTTATGGAACGTAAGCGACTCTGAGCAAAACAAATTATACAAATTTGGGCGAGACCAAGTTTCACCGTATATACCTGCAAAATTTCTAAGTAGTCATTAGGACAATCACTAGTAGGACCCTATTGTAATGTTTCTTGGAAATTATCAAGTTGTTTTAACTAACCGAATTTAGATTCAT
>CAJUYH010011539.1:0-10942 GCA_910591685.1 Galerucella tenella | reverse complement strand
ATATATGATACTGAGGTGAGTATAATATTTGTATGAGTACACTTTTTTTTTTATTTCAAATGACTTTCGAAACACCTTGTATATGCGTAATTATGGAATTGTACCAATCAGTAATTACTTCAAACTGACGAACATTTCTATTTATTTGTGTCGCATTGTAAATGTGAACCGCTAACAAACCACACCGAAACCACTGCTCGCGAATCCATGCAAACTTCCCCCAAGACCTCCAATTTCCCTCTATGTCATCCCCAAAACTTCTCAATACGACACAGCAAATTCTATTAAACCCCAACTCCTTTTGCGTTATGTATATATGTCTGTGTGTTTTTGCCAGTGTGTCTGTATATTTGTGCACACTGCACCACTGAGTTTATTCTCTCTAAGTGGATAATATGCAAAATCGTTTGCTTTAACTCCTAAGTTTGCTTCGCATTTACTGCCTGTCTCTGATCCTTAGCTCCTCACCGACTTCTATTAAGGCCTTTATCCTGTTTTACAACGTCGAATGTCGTACATTCTTACATTTTAATGAGGTTTGTTTGTGCGTTAATGAATAAGGCTATGCATACACAGTACGGCAGATATAACGTCGATTAAACGGATCCTAACAAATGAAGGTATCTGAAAAATGGTTATATCGGAAGATGTTTATATTGGGTTTTCCTATATATTACCAATTTCAGGAATAATTACATAATTGTTACTAATTTTGAAGCAAGGGGAAGGTATGGAAATATTTCACGATATAAACTTCTTTTTGCTAACTACTATAGTTTGGCAAGTTTATCTGAAACTACGGGGAATCGGTAAGAGGCGAGGCATATATGTCATAAACGTACAAATGGCGTAACGTACCTATTTTACCAAGTAAAATTGAAAATACAAAGGTAACTGACAATACCAACACCACTGGATAAATCAATATCAGTAAATTGTCAGCTTTCGATAAAAATCACCAATTATGTAATTCGGAGTATGTGCTAATTATGGTTTTCGTACAACGCTGTCAGAGCTTGAAGAAGCCCGTAACAAATTTGGAAAAGTGCTCATCTTTTAATATTCATAAATTGAAAAAATAATGTTAATAGGAAAAATCTAAGGAAACAAGCACATTAAAGAATTAACGTTCAATCATATTGTTGATATTGTTAATAATAAAATATCCCTTTTCTAATCATTATAACTACATATTTAGCACTTTAGCTTTTCCATAGTTAAACGTGGCAATATCGAATGTTTTCGACTGCATTCCTTTCACGGCTTCAGATAAACTTGCCAAAGTATACTTGGAGTTATCGACTAAAAATTCACTGAAACATGTAAAATTTTCCCTTGGATCAATTGGTGAAGACTGGAACGTTCTATCGTTCCAATTAGTCAAGTTATGAGTATGTTTTGTTTCAAAGAGTAGATTTTCTAAAATTTCATCACTTATTTGGAAGCGGAAGAATTATTTTATTCAAAAACAAACTATGCCAGTCAATTGCTTGTCCCAAAAAAACTTGATACAAATTTTTGTCACTTTCCATATTTTTTCCAGCTAATCTATCCTCTGTTGGAGCATTTTGACAGATTTTGACACAAACTGGAAGTGTCACTTCTTGCTTGTCTATTCAATTCTTAGGCATACACATTGATAACAAGCTTGACTGGAACTCTCATATAAATCAACTAAATAAATCTCATAGTAAATATGTATTTGCATTGCGAGCAATAAAACAACATACTAACATATTTGTAGCAAAAACGGTGTATTTCGCTCAATTTCGTAGTATAATGCAATATGGTATTAAATTTTTCCCACTAGCGTGCGGAAAAGTCCACTTTTCCGCACTCGTTTCAGTGCGGAAAAGTAAATTGTAGTTTACCAAATGACTGAAAAATTAATAAATTTATTACAATTCTGCTATAATTTTTAATTAAAAAAAACTTATTTGTCAATGATTTTTTAATGGCCCTGGTATAAGACTCATCAAATGAATGTAAAATAATAATTAATTTGTTGATATGTATTTAATAAGAAATGTATCTTTATGTTAACTTTTGGGTTTTTTTCCGCATGCTAGTAGAAAAAATAGTGTACCTAACAGGAGCGTAAAGTGACTTTTCCTCACGCGATTGCTGGCCGAACTCCACTTAAGCGTCGTTCGGCCATCTGCAATAGCGTGCGGAAAAGTATCACTTTCCGCACTAGTTAGGTAATAGTTATTTTTGTATCTAGTGCGCGAAATGCTACTTGGTGATCGAGAACTGATTTTTTTCAACGAGGCGCAGCCGAGTTGAAAATAATAGTCGAGATCACCAAAGTATTTCGCGCATAAGATGCAAACAAAATTTTTTCTACAAACGTCAAAAATATTGTTCTAAAATAAGTAACATGCTTAATATGAAAAATAGTATTGAACTGGCTTAAACTGTTTTTCCAAATCAAGTAATTACTGTAACTATGGAAATAAAATGGCATTTGTTGACAATGGCCTTTGATCGCGTTCCCAGGCGCAGACTTCTACACAAGCTGGAACACTTCGGCATTCGCCGCTCTTTACTTAGCTGGATTGACGACTTTCTAACGGATAGATATTTTAAAGTAAGAGTTGGCGAAGACTTCTCAAGGGATAGATTGGTGGAAAGTGGAGTGCCACAGGGTTCTGTTCTTGGTCCTTTGCTTTTTACGGTATACACCAGCGATCTCCCTTATCACGTAACTAATAAAATATCTTTGTACGCTGATGACACAAAGATATATACGAATCCAATCACCAACCAACAAACCCTCCAGCTGGACTTAAACTCCATCTCCAGATGGTGTTCTCAGTGGCTACTTCCATTGAACACGGAAAAATGTGTAGTGCTCCGAATTGGTAAAAACAACCCACTACTACCGTACTTCGTAGATAGTCGACCATTAAATTCTGTGTTTTCCTATAACGACCTCGTAATTATCGTAAATAGCAGCCTAACTTGGTCTGATCATATAACTTCAGTTTGTAAGCGCGCGAACACCAGACTTTATCTCATTCGTAAGTGCTTTTCGAGTGTTTCGTTCCAGTCGTTTTGCAAACTGTATACTATCTATGTCCGACCAATTCTCGAGTACGCCGGTCCAACGTGGTATCCAGACCTAGTTCGCGATAGAAATCTTTTGGAAAATGTTCAAAGAAGAGCCACTCGACTGTCCCTGGGACAGCGAAGACCTTCCTACGAGGAAAGACTCTCCATGGCCAACCTAACTTCCTTTGAACTTCGCAGACACCGCGGAGACCTCATTACCACTTTTAAAATATTAAAATTTAATTTTGGTAATCCTGATATGATGTTCACCTTAAATCCAGATGACCGCCTTAGAGGACACCTTTTTAAACTCAAAAAAGAAAACCTTACCGTCAGATCAAGACAGAACTTCTTACCAAACAGGGTATTCGACAGCTGGAATAATCTTGATGTATCCACAGTTTCTGCACCATCGACTAACTCGTTCAAAACCAGACTTGTGCGCTGCTAGAGCACTTATAGTTTATTAGGTATATTGTGTATGTTGTACTTATTTTTCTGTTCTTTACCTACTAGTACCTAAGTTTCTTGTGTAATTATCTGTTTTTGGGCATAATAGGGATTTGTCCCTCTGCCCTTGTCAAAGTATAATAGTAATAATAATAATAATTATTATTATTATTATTTCAAAGTGACAGTTCTTGATAATTATTTTGGAGTGACTTTTTATTCTCGTCAATTTTGTGCGTGATATTTATAACTGTAAAATAATGGAAATTTCAAGCTACGATGAAGTAAACAGTACCCCACCTAACTTGACAGATGCGGCCAATTCAGTAATTTCAAATCTTTTACCGGAGAAATCGAGGCGCCAGTATGAAAATGCATATCAGCAATTTAAAGAGTGGAGTGAAGCAAATAAGGCCATATAAAAATCCCATATAGCTTACATGCAGTGTGCGAAGTAAGTATTTCGCACACTACTTCGCGCACGGTGTCATGGTAACGAAATAAAATGAAAAAAGGGTCACTTCGCATATTGCTGTCAATGCGCGAACCTTGTCATTTTTTGACGTTTGTATAAAAACTACTATTGGGGGACTGCTGTATCCGCAGGCTCCGTATTCATGGCTCAAAAAAGCGCTTTTCAACTTAAAATCTAGAGCTTCTTGTAGACCATTCTTTAAAGAAAATAGAATAATGACCATGACAAACACTTATATTCACAAAAAAATTTTTATTATTTCACAAACATCAAAATGAACTTCTTACCCCAAATGACACATAAATATCCCAATCGAAAACAAGACATAATACCTCCAAGCTATAAATATAGTCGCACTCGAAATGACCCTTTATATTCAGGTATTAAAGTATATAACCATTTACCTTCAGATTTGAAGCATCTTACAAACAAAAAATTTAAAAGAAAAATTAAACAGCTACTACATCAGTATGTTTTTTATAATATCTCAAATTTTAACAAAAACTCTTTTTTTCTCTTTTTTGTTATTTCCAACGCTTAGGCTAAAATCACTGTGTATTTTATTAAATTTCTATATGCCTTGTACTAGGGTCGTTTTTTTTAACCTCCGATGGCATAGAACGAAGTCCAGAAGTGCTCGAGGAAACTAGTGTGCGTAGTAGACGACTGCGCATTTCCTCTTCAATTCACTCTGTCACTGGCGAGACCAACACGCCATTTTCTGTTGAGCTGCTGCAGTCAGGTAAACATGGCTGTCACTATTGATTCCCCCGCCAAGGGTGAATTGCGAAGTGCTATTCGTTTTTTGCAAGCAGAAGGTAACAGTGCTGAGAAAATTCATCTCTCGAGTGTATGGAGGAAGCTTCATGAGTAATGGTGTTGTTCGTCAATGGTGTCGGAAGTTTAAAGATGGCCGAACTGATGTTCATGATGAAGGGGTCAAGTGATTGAGGAAAATCGAAGGTTCACCATAAGTGAACCTTCGAAATTATCAAAGGTAATACCACGAGTGCTTCAAATTTTATCGATAATTTTTTCTTTTTCACGAAAACTTGTTTATTTGGCAAGAATATGAAAACAAACCGATTGATAAAATCACGAGTCCGTTAGGACGAGGGATTTTATCTAAATTCGGTTTGTTTGAATGTTTTTGCCTCAAATAAACAAGTTTGAGTGATGAAAATAAAAAATTATGTGGTAAAATTTGAAGAGCGAGTTGTATTTGAGAAGATTATTTTTTTCATAAATTTAAAATTTTGTATTACCTGAATGTTTAATATTCTCTTGGGTGATGGCACTCAATCGGTTTGTGTTCATTTTTCAATAAACTTCGAAGCACTTTTAGTTGTCAATAATGACAAATTCAAAGTAAAATTTTGACGTTTCGATGTAAACAAGGTTTTATCGATGAGGAAGCAGAATTATCAGTATAATACCGAATGATTGGCTAGAATAATGTATTGCTATATATTGGTTAAAATCACCAAAATGTCAGATTTTGACAAGTGAAAAAAATAATCGGTGAAATTTCCTGAAGTTCCAAGATCCCCTCTCTATTCTGTAGTGACTGAACAATTGCGCTATAGAGAAGTTTGTGCTCGCTTGGGACCAAAAAGGTGTACTGCTTGTGGAGTTTATGCAGCCGGGAACAACAATCAATGCGACGCTTGCGGAGAGCTTTTCAAAACAAACGAAGAGGCATGCTGACTTCTGGAACTGATCTGCTCCTTGACAATGTCCGTCCTCACAACGCGCAAGTAACCCAATGGCTCCTTCAGCAATTTCAATGGGACATTTTTGAACACCCAGCATATAGTCCCGACCTAGCGCCAAGTGACTTTAATCTTTTTCCCGAACTGAAGCAGTGGCAAATGACTTGGGAACTCAAAAACTCCGTCACAACTCACCCCCAATCATTAGCAGCAACATTTTATGAGGAGGGTATAGCAAAGCTTGTTCACAGATATGATAAAAAGGTGATTATGTAGAGAAGTAACCTGCATTGTACATTACTTCTGATAACAAAATCCTTTCTGTATATTCACCAGTCTTTTCTTTATAGCCTATCGGAGGTTGAAAAAATAACAACCCTTGTACTTTATAGGTATTGTGATTTTGTCGAATAAATATATCTATCTATCATTCAGTAGTAGTGCATTATCAATTGCCCCCTTTGAGTATTGTGTTGTCACTAGACTGGCTTTAACTAAGTATATATTCAAGCGTAGTAAAAC
Source organism: Galerucella tenella (assembly GCA_910591685.1). Taxonomy (NCBI): domain Eukaryota; kingdom Metazoa; phylum Arthropoda; class Insecta; order Coleoptera; family Chrysomelidae; genus Galerucella; species Galerucella tenella. The sequence continues at coordinate 4,729 of CAJUYH010011539.1, read as the reverse complement.
TCAACATTATATTTTTAAATTGTGCTTGAAGATAATTAGCTATTGAATTTTAAACGTTTTAATCAACGACCGGCAACGTTTAGGGTAGTCAAATTGTTTTAAAAATCAATTAGCCGATCATCCCTATCGGATGAATTTCATTGGCTAATTTACGCGTTTCAATTAAAAAGTATCAATCTTTATTCCGACATTTTTTTGGTCACCAATCCATAAAAGGACAAATGGCATTTTTCCATTGCTTTTGGTGTATTTCAGTTGTTTTTTTTACCAGGAATTTTCAATTTAACATTCATAAAATCCGGAATTATTGCAAGTTTTTTAGTAATTGTTTTAATATTGACATATATCATCATTAGAATGACAGAAGTTACTTGATGTCATTGAAATTGCATACTTCTTCTCGACATTTAAGAAATACGATAGCAGAACCACAAAACCGTCTCTGTTTTGTGAGCAGAGCTTCCTCATTTATTGTCATTACGAACCGCTTTTCTTTCCCATCATTAAATTTGGAAAATACCTTTTCATAATGTTCCCTGTATTCGCAGGCAATAATTGGAAAGCTGCTCCTTCAGCTTCCTGAATAATTATCTCAGGAACAAACTCACTTTCTTGCATATTTCTCACATTTTCACAAATGGAGTTGATAAACAATCGAAACCAAAAATCAACCATTTTACACCAACCTCTAATTTTTTTTTAAATTAATTCAAATAATGTTGATGTTATCTTATTCTGAATGAAACCACCAGTAAATGTATTTTGTAGATCAGTTCAATTCTATTTTGTGATTGAAAAAAAATTTATTCTTAAAATAAATCGTCTTGTGTATTCAAAAATGTATTTAGAATAATCCACTTCACATTTCTTACTGTACGATTTTTTGTGAGTATATTCAACAAAACGAATCTGTCAACAACCACTTAAGAAACCTTGCAACATGCGATTGAATTATAGAAAGGATTAATGTACGGGACAGGATTTCGAATACCTTTTATAAATAAAGATATGTATTTCAGCATTTCAATACGATCTTTCGAAAGATAAAAAATAAAAAACATATTAAATTATTGACAGTAAATACGTCAAAAATATGATGTTTCTGAAACAAGGTTTTGAAACATAAGCAATTATTGAGAAGGAGAAAAAAAACAGGTAGTTTCTACTGAATACATTTCTATTAAACGTAACTTTCTCAGCACACAAACCAATTAAATTAATCCATGTGTGTGTAAGAATAGAATAGTTAAGATTTCACCGCAATATAAAAACAATCAACTACTCTTCTTTTGAATTCAATAAATCTTTCTGTTAGGATATATTTTAAGTAATTTTTCATTCGGACAGCAATTTCCCGACTGGAATTAGATTAGTACGTCTCTGTTGGAGAAGATCTTATTCGCGAACACATTAGATATCATCTGTTAACCCACTCAATCTCAAATGTGATCACTTTATCAGTTTGACTGCTACTTTTCATTTGAATAAAAAAAAGGAAAAAAATCAGCGGTATCATCACAAACCGACCTTGGTTTATTAGTAAACTCGAAACTTACGTGGAGTGATCATATTTCTCATATTTGTAAACGCGCGAACTCTAAAAAAAACTTTCTCCAAAAAGCTTTTTTGGAAACATATTGCAAACTTTACAAGACCTATGTCCGACCCATACTTGAAGTCGCCGGGCCTTCGTTGTATCCAGATTTAGCTCGAGATCGTGAAATGCTAGAAAGAGTGCAAAGACGCGCAACCAGATTGTCTTTTGGCCGTGTTAGACCTACGTACGAAGAGAGATTAACCATGGCAAATCTTACAACATTTGAAGAAAGACGTCTCCGAGGTGACCTTATTCTATCCTTCCGAATTTTGAAATTCAACTTCGGCGACCTTCAAGCAGTTTGCCCCCTCAATTTAGACTACCGTCTTCGTGGGTACTCCTTAAAGCTGAAGAAAGAGCCTTTTAGAACCCGTTATAGGCAGAACTTCTTAATAACAGAATTTTCGATATTTGGAATGGTCTACCTCAGCAAATAATTAGCTCGGAAAATGTTAATAGTTTCAAAAATCAAATAGACTCCTATATTTTCGATCTGTAGTTTTTTAGGCTTAGTGTAGTGTCAGTTATTGTTTTATTTATATTCTGTAAATTATTATGGGCAAAATAGGGCTTGATCCTCTGCCCTTCATGGTCGACATCATCACGACCTCAATCAACCTCATATCGACAAGGAAGCATCAAATAAGTGGCTATCTGATGGAACATTATTTCCAGAAACAGAAGGATTTATGATCGCAGTTCAAGACCAAGTAATTAATACAAACAATTACAAGAAATTTGTCATAAAAGATCCAAACATCGCAACGGACAAGTGCAGAAGGTGCCAACAAACAACAGAGACGATACAACACATAACGTCGGGATGTTCAGCCTTAGCTAACATTGATTACCTACGCAGGCACAATCAACTTTGCAACATCATCCATCAGAAGCCGGCCAACAAATTTGGATTAGTTAACACCTACACCCCATATTACAAGTACCATCCGAATTCGGTGCTAGAGAATGCTGATTTTAGACTATACTACGATAGGTCAATTATCACCGATAGACGGGTGACGAATAACCGGCCTGGTATTGTAGTTGTGGATAAAAAAGCTAACTCGGTTTATCTGGTGGATGTTTCTGTACCCAATAATAACAATATTCTGGACAAATACAACGAGAAAATTGCAAAATACACCGATCTTGCAATTGAGGTAAGACAGATGTGGCATGCAGAGAAAATAGAGGTGGTACCGATCATCGTTTCATCTACGGGACTAATTCCCAAAACTCTACAAGACAGCCTTACCAAACTAGGTCTTCACAAAAATACATACATCGATCTGCAGAAGGCTGTCACACTGTCCGTAAATTTCTAAATATGTGACTTCCGAGCCTAATCCCATTTGCGTTTACACACGCTCGGGATAGGTGAACATTACCAGCAAGTGCTGAGCAAGTGCATACTTGGAATGATAATAATAATAATAATTTCCATTTTTGTATTATTCATAATAATCAATGTATCCTTGTAACACCCTGTATATCAAGTAATAAACATTCAAACACTTTTAACAATTTTTAATGCCAGAGGATGGTATGTTGAAGAAGTGTTACAGCAACAAACAATAATGGAATCCTAACATCATCAGCACACTTGAAAATAATAATATAATGCCATTCAATGTATCCAGATAGCTCTAAGGGAGGGACTCAGATAGGAGTGCTCTGAAAGCTTGGGAAAACCTCAAGTATACTGGCATACCATAATCCTTTTTATAAAATTCGAAAAATAATCGTCTTTGATAACTTCAGATGAAAGATGGAAAAGTTCTCTATGACAAGGATCAATTAATTTTAATGACTTCAACTTTGATTTAATTTCAAATAAAATAGTAGCTGAAAATATTGATAAAAAACAACGATGCTGACGTTCGCTTCAATCCAGTATAAAGTTTCAGCTTATATTAAAAATAACGAATTGTGTTCGACATTATTATTAAGCTTCTAACGAGCTCTTAAAGCACTCAAAGTATTATATTTCTCGTTGATTGAGTAAAAAGCAAGGCTCTTGGTTACAATTCACACCGAAATTACATTTGCCAGTCACGAGTCAGGGATCCTGGAAATTGTAAACTTTAAATGGGATCGTAAATTATCATCCGAAATCCGAAAACAGGTTTGGTAGCATCGAGAAAATGATCTTTATCTGTAAATGGTACCTTCACGGCCCAAAAATATTTTATTCACTTTGGCTCACAGGAGCGGATCAACAAAAATTAATTTAATGCAATTGCAACATTTACAATGAGATACTAGTCATATAGCTTGAAATATTTTCTGTGCGGTGATTTTCTGTGATTAATGGACAACGTCCGAAACCATCAACTCTCTCACATGCACACATCATCTGTACCAATCTAGTAGTATGGATGAAGCTAAAAACAGTTGTTCCAATTATAACAAAGGTTAACAAATGCTGGTATATAATTCTTAGCTAATGAGGTAAGATTGGGTGATCTAGACTAGTACTTCCTTCAGAGTCCAAGGATTCCCCCCTAGAGATAGGGTTTTCAAAGTAATTCAGAAGTATCAGTCCATTTTGGTAAAGGGTTCTCTGGTTTTGCACAATTTAGGATAAGTTTGGGAATCCCTGCTCCAGGAGTCTTCTAGGTGTCTCTCTGACCTCCATACGAAGTTCAAGTTTCCTATTTTCGTCAATACTTTATCGCTGCTTGGTTTATTTCCTCTGACCTCCATTATACTCTTCATAAGGAGTTCAAGTTTGCTATTTTTGTCAATATTCTACTACTGCTATGTTTATTCTCTCTGACCTCCATTATACTCTCCATACGAAATTCAAGTTTGCTATTTTTGTCGATATTCTATCGCTGCTTTGGCTATTTCCTCTTGGCTCCACTATACCCTCCATCCGGAGGTAAAGTTTCTATCGCTGCTCAATTCATTCTCTCTGACCTCCATTATACTCTCCATTCGGAATTCAAGTTCACTATTTTTGTCAATATTCTATCGCTGCTTAGTTTATTCTCTCTGACTTCCATTATACATACTATCCATACTTACGGAGTTCAAGCTTGCTATTTGTGTCAATATTCCATCACTGCTTTGTTTATTTTCTCTTGGCTCCAGTATACTCGCCATCCGGAGTTAGAGTTTGCTATTTTT
>CAJUYH010011538.1:0-10944 GCA_910591685.1 Galerucella tenella | reverse complement strand
TATATATATATATATATATATATTTGTAAGTGTGTGTCTGTGGTTAAATGTAGAGAATGAATTCGTGCATCAGTCATTGAATTCTCGGACACAGTGCGAAATTTATAAATACAAGTCTTGAGTCATTGGATGAAAATAAATGGCCGGTTGCTTTACTGTTTTATTTTGTCTCTTTCTCTGTTTTCTTTCTGTTGCTTTATTCCAATTTTATACAGAGTATGGTAAAGTGCATTTGTGTGTATGTGCGTGTTCTCTCTTCATTGCTTTTCATCCAGCAATTATTAAAATATATCTCTTGGAATATTTTATTAAGTCCCTCATTTATCTTTTTTATATCAAGTGCCAAGCATAATTTCACATAATTTTCCAGTTTCCATATGCGTATCTGCATTATATTCAATTACAATGGTCATAATATAAATAAAAATACAATTGTTATAAATATTTAGAGGTTGCTTGATATATTACCGAAACGCATTTTTTTTTCTCTATCATACTGACGTAAATTCACAGTTTATTCATAGAGTTGTTTTGCATTTTTCTTCACTCCACATTGTGCACTGTCACATAAATAATTAAATGAAAAAAAAAAAATATTAATAATAATAATTGAATAAATAAATAAATTAATGTGATGAAAATAGTATTGGATATGTCCACACGACCAAATTTCTCTCTGTTTATTTATTTTCCAACGAATTACAAATCATTATTTTATCAGTGTTTGTATACTCGGACAAACCCGACAAATATTATCTGGCTAAAAGCATATGTCATTATAAATAAAACAAAAATGATAAAGTTCAAGAAGTGAAATAAGTCGAAGTTGCAGAATCAAAAATAAGATATTTAATTGAAGTGGATCAAATACTAAAGAGACCACGGTCTCACACTGCCTGATCAATTTGTTCCTACTTTTATTTCGTCATTTCACGAGACTTTTATCACCTCATTACAAATTCACTGTATTAATGTTCGTATTAAAATAAATATATATATATATATTCATGGACTGTCGGCCGGGCGGGGAAGGTCTTTCTCTTTATATCATATCTCTCACGGTATTGCGGTATATATGAAGGAGACTTGCGGTTTTGTACTTGCGATTATATCAGAGAAGTGTGTGCACACTATTTAAATATTCACAAGGTTTCAATCATTTTTATTTCTATCCATTTTTATATATAATGTTCACATATGTGTTCAATTGTAAATTAATTAAAATTTATAAACCCTATATTTTGTCGGTTTATTATTATTCATAATAAAAATACATAAATTTGTATAAATGTGTGTATGTATCTGTATAGAAAAATGTCGGTCTCATACACTCCTTGAGGGAATCAATTTTAGTAATTTGAATCTTTACATCTTGGGCGCAGGCAGTAAATCAAAATAATTCCTCTCAGGTGTTCTCATGCGCATGCGAACGGCAACACGATCTCTCTTTCTTGCTCCCTCTCTCCCTCCTCCTCTTGCTCTCCTTCATGTGTTGTGGAGGTCTCTCTGTCTTTCTAATCTTTTTTGTTTTTTTTTTTTTATTTTCTTTTCCTCTCTCGATCTCTTGTGAGACCAATTAACCTCGCATATTTCCCCTCTCTGTTTCTCTTTACACGTTTTACTCCCCCGCATATATGAGATGACGCAATTTTATATGACACATTTCCGCGGGTGTATGCATAATAAATTGTCTCTGCATCAGTGCATTTGATTTGTCTTCTTTGGATGTGTGTGTATGTGTGTGTGTATGTCAACTCATATTTCTCACATTTTATAGTTTTTTTTTTTTTTTTTTTTTTCCTACGCAAGATATTTCTTTCAGTTTATTTTTGATGGTGATATTTTTTTTTATTTAACTCATGTCACACGTTCATTTCTCATCATGATCGATTATGCAGTTGGGCATTTCCGGCGTTTGTATAAATGCACGCGATGACAAGAATACATATTTTTTTTTTATATCTCCGTTCAATGACTTTTTCTGGTGCGTTTCAAATTGTTGAACGATCACATTATATATTATCAATATGAACCAACTAAAAAATCCAACATATATGACAATCATTTTATTATTTAATTTTTTGCTACGTCGTAATTTTTTTTTCAAACATAATAGTTTGATGAGTCGACTGTAATTCAATGACTTGAAATTGTTTTTTTTTTTTTGTTGCCTTCCTTTGGTGCTTCATTAATTTTTTTTTTTCCTCTACCTTTTTTTTTCTTTCTTCTTTTTTCGGCTTCATTGAGTTCGTTAGTCGAATGTATTATATTGGGCAATGTGCTTCGTCGAGGAATTTAAAATGTGTCGTCTGCTTATAATAACGAAAAACAAAAAAAATCTATCGAAAAAAAAAAGAAGAAGAAAAATACAATGGTTCCAAGTTGTTTGCACATATATATGTATATATATATGTTGAAGAATTTAAACTGCATATATGTCATGGTATATGCCACTCGCTATTACGAAATCGATGATCTCACGTACATCTTATGTCCACCACTCCCACATCCTTATATACCATTCACGTTGAAAGAATTGTTGTATTTATATATATTGTGAAGAGGGGGAAAAAATAAATAAATAAATGAGAATGAAATTATTCAAGTCAATCGCTCGTGTAAAAATTCAAAATAATAATTAGCAATCTCTTACCTAATTCAATCACCATTATTCCAAGGTTAATCTACATTTAATTATCCAATTTAATTCTTTATTTTATATTTATAAATTGAAATACGTTTCTCTATAGATATATTAAAATTATATTGCACGAAATAATGTAAAAATAATTGAATTGAATGAAATCAAATTGTCATGAGAAATATAATTATTTGATATTATTTTAAATGAATATAAATAAATAATAATATTTATTCGTTGTATGATTTGTTGAGCAATTAGATATAAGAGAGGAGAAAATGGGTTTTCAGGATGATCTTTCTGAATGTAATTAAAGTTAAATGTCTGACAGTAAGTGATAATTATGCACTTGCTTACAACAGCAGCACCACTTAAATTACTCAATACTCAACAATTATTTCTCAATACATCTTTCTTTGAGTATAATTGCTTATATTGAGTATTGCCATCATACCGACAATGTGTCTAAAAGCCCTTTAAGTGTTTTCGTTGCGTTCAATCGTTCATATTAAAGATCAATTTGTTATTACATTTGAATTGATCCTATGAGGTCAGACACATCCTCTACTGCAAATAAAATTTCTCAATTCTCAATATATTAATTGCATCGTTGTTGTTGCTTTTCTTTTTTTTTTATTCCATTCACATTATTGGAAAAATTTATTCTCTTTATTTTTATCTTGAAAATTCTGTTATTATTATTTTTTACTTTTTATTTTTTTCACTTTCATTTCTGTATCTTTTATTTTGCATGAATTGCACGGCAATGTTGACAATTTGTCACGCACGAACTGGGAGTTCATCTTAAAAATGAATACTTGTGTGTGTGTGTGTGTGTCTAAGCAAAATTCGCTGCATGTAACGAACGTGACGATAATGCGCAGAACTCAGCTCGTTTGACATAAAAGAGAAGATGAAAAAAAAAATTGATAGAGAGATATAATAATAAATGAATATGAAATGAAAAGAAAGAAGAGAATATCATCATACAGAAGAGCTTGTGAATTCATTTAGTTTGTGAGTAGAGAATGCGGAGGAGTGACGGAAAGAGGGGGAAAGAGAAAAAGGAACATTCAGCCAGACAAAAATACAACTGTTGCCGCGTTCTTGGTCTCGCGCGCGACTATTTTTGGAATTTGAAATTGACGCGCTGTAATTTTAAGGACCGAAAATCCTTTCCGTTAATTGATGTATATATATATATATATATAGATGGATCTATTCTATATACGAATAATATTTCATTAATTCTGTAGGTGACTGTATTAAATATAACATATTTCAAATTTCAAATATATAAAAATAAATCAATACAATTTTTAATCTTTGAAATTTATTATAAATTCTTTATAGACAAATAAATTATTTTTGATAATTGTATTACAGTGAGTTGATACACCGCCAATACCATTAAACATTTTATATTATACTTGAGGGCTTGTGTACTTATACCATCAACGAACATCGCAGCGATTAATAGATATAAATAAAAGAAACATGGGGAAATAAAAAAACCCCTATGACAAATAAAGAGAATGCTAAAGTGATGACGTAATGATAGTAGACTTTAGACGACACCATGATTAATATATACTTCACACTAAATTCCATAATATTATTTTCAAATAAAAATTGAATATATAAGAAAAAGAAAATTATATTTATATGCACAAATATATTTTTATTTATTTTCCCCCTGTTATTTTTATTTTTTATTTTTTATTTTTTTTTCCCTTTATTTCAACTTGTTTCTCATTTTCAATTCTTTTTCATTGGAGCTTTTCATTTCTTCCAATATTTATTTTCGGAAAAATATATTTATATACATGAAAAATTGTGAGATAGAGTGTGACAACAAAATCAATAGATCATTCGTGTTTACCCAGAGTCTTTTGGGGATCATTAACGTTTAAAATACGAGACACGTGAGACATGCGGTATGTGCGTGTACATGTGTGTGTATATACGTGTATCAATTCCGGTACGATGGAATAGAAGTAAACTGCGCGACGACAGTCAGCCAGGCGTCTGTCACAATCAGCAGCAGCAGTAGCACCACCAATGAATATACACATTATATTCGTCGTCGTTATTCTACTAACGTGTGTATATGTCGCGTGAGCAATACACACGGGGTTCATGTGCTTGTTTTCGTGCCAAGGGACAGAGAGAATAGGGAGCGAGAGACAGTAAAAGACCCAAGAGCGTTGGAGTCAGTTGATGTCACGCTATATCTATATACATCAAACTTTACTGTACTATACAATATTATATATTTACTTTTGTATTATGGTATACAGCCGCTAAATGTAACTATGTACGATGATGACACGCTCCTTCTCCCATATTATTATTATTATTATTATTTTTTTTTTGTTCTTATTTTCTTTTCTGTTTTTTTTTCTTTACATTCTCGCATTCACTCCAATATAATTCCTCGCATCTTTGCGCGACCCCAAAGGCCATAGAAATAAATTAAATTTTCCATGCCTATTTAATATACTCTTCATTGTTACTTTTCACGATTCATTTGAGGTCATGTGTATATGGTATAGGGTAATATAAGAAAATGTGATCTCTACCGTGACAGAGTATGTATAAATGAGGTATATATATATAAATTTATTATTACTTTGTTCATGAGCGTCAAATTTCTTTGTCGCCAGTTTAAAAGTCACGGTTCTTCGTCGTTTTATAGTAATGGCGACCATTATCTAGTTGCGACCATCGACTTATAGTTTTCCATCGCAAATAGTATACTTTTTACTTCCTTGTTCGCAGTCACGCATTCATGAGGGATAAATGCCAATAACAATATATATATTATATATATATATATATATATGTATTTATTTGTTGAGTACAAGAGAAAGTTGTGTAGCGATTTGCGTATCCTTCTTCATACCGCAATATTTATTAAATTAATTATGAATTAATTTGTTTTTTTATTGGCGTGCGGTGGAGAGTATTTATAGGAAGAAACACGATTGATAGAGAATGGAGGTTGGAGGAATGGAATGATATTGGAATATTTTCCGTGTCTCTCTGTTTGATATTAATATAGCATTATATTTTTATTTATGATATGTATTGTTGTGGATGTTGCATTGGTAGGGGCCCTATATTATCTTTGAGGCCCCATCTTTTGCGGTGTTATTCGCGCGTGCACACGCTCAACAGGACGAAGAGGTCAGGCACGCGAGAAAGTGGGGCAAAGTGTGGTGGGAACGTTAACCTTTGTTGTTGTGTTGGGTCTCTCTTGTATGCTGCAGTGGTCTGCCACGATACGACAACACACGAGAAACACGCGCATTCAATCAGAGGGTATACAATAAAAATTTCATTGGGAAAAAAAATCTTTTTTTTTTGTTTATAATGCACAGTGAAGAAAAACACTGTAAGAAAATGATAAATGTATTTATGTATTATGCAATTGAGATGCGAATATTTTTAATAATGAGTATGGTAATATTATTATTTTATATTTTTGAATGGAACACCAATGGGAGCGTAGTTGTGTTGCAAGTGTTGTTTATTTATGTTTTTCAATGTAGATTAATGTATTGGAAAATAGTGAAAAGGTAGGAGGAAATTATTTATGTCTGCCTTGAGAGAAACTTGTGTGAATTTCTATTGTCACTGGCTAAGACGCAGCATCGATTGATTTGGCGGTGGAAATAAAATTTATAATTGTTAACAATCGTTAGAAAATGTTGACTGATGAATTGAAAATATATATATATATATATATATATATTTATAATTTTTTATATTCAATTAAATTAATAGAGCGAAATGCAATCATGTGCATTTACCTGTGAGACAATAAATCGAGATATATATATTTTTGTTTTTTGTTTCTTCAGAATTTATAATATTCTTGAGAGGGATTTATTTAATATGAGCAAGTATAACTTGTCACTCTTTCGTAGCGCAATATTATATATAGACTCTCATCGTTCGTCCATGGAGTGTGGATTCTTATCAAAACTTGTTCCACAAGAATGAGAAAGCCGGTTTGTCTTTCAAACCAACAGCATATCTACATATACACACAAAACACACTCAAATATATATATATAAATATTATAATCTCAATATAATCTATACATTGGAATTATCTATATTTCCTTTGCAACTATTTTCAAGGTTCATATCCAATCCTCAACTGCTACATATAAGTTTGCTAAACGTGTCACACTTTTGCATTGCAATTCAATTTATAATAAATTCTTTTTTCTGTTTTGTTTTATTTTCAAAATTATTTAGAAATGAAAAAAATTTATTTAACTTTCATTTTTTTCGTTAGAAAATTGTTTTTATTAATTTGTTTATTTATTTATTTATTTTCTGTTGTGTGGTTGTATTAGCGATATTTTGTTCTATTCAACCTGTTAAGCCTGTGTGCAAATGTCGTTTCCACGACAATTTTAAGTCTATAGGTGGAATAGTAATGTGGCCACGCCCATAATCATTAGATTTGCAACTCTCTTATGCGCAGTCTCAAGGTACTCATCGTCAATATATATATATATATATATATATATATATATATATTTATGCAGCGCAATGGAGAATGGTGAGGAGAAAAAAAATGATTGAAAGTGTGTTTGTATATTGTAGAAACGCCCTCGTGAGAGATTATAACGTGAGACGATGATGATGACGACGCCTGTATATAACAATCAAATGTGTAAAATAACAACTATATCTCTTGTTGTAATATGAAAAAAAAAAAAAAAAAAAAAAAAATGTAAATTATTATACAACTTGTATTATTATCCAACAATGCAAGTCTTTCAACACTTTTAAATTTCATTGTTATGGAATAAATGGTTGTGGTTACAATAATTAATTTTTTTCTTTATTCTTTCAAATAAAATTCATATATTACAAATTGTGCTTACTAATTTGTCAAGTTAAATTATTGAAATTTGAATTTTAGTATTGTGCAGATTATTAAAAATAAATTGCAAGGGCCAATAAAACTTTGAAGCGTTGTTTCTCATATATATGTATATGTATATATGAATATAGAAAGTAACTAACGATTATGGGGGTCCGTCTAATATTATATAGTCAACGGGACAAATCTGATGATTGGTTGAAAGAGGAACCCGCTGTCTATTAGTCTGACACGTGCAGTCTATTTCACACTTTCGTTAATATAGATCACATTTAAACGTAAAAATCCACAAAAAAATTTGTAGAAATGATTCTGTAAATTCGTCATTTATTCATATTATTTTTTTTACTTTTCTATAATTATTACTTATGGTATCGTTTACTTATTTTTGTACCAATGGAATTAATACACTAATTATTCATACGGTATGCGTATGACCTTTTCATGTGTGATGACCGCATGACAGTTCTGAGATTTATTCTGATACAGAGTGTGTTAATATTAAATTAAATACGAATACGCAACATTTTATGTTGCACTTGTACAACAAACAGCCTACTGTATGTTACGTCAAGGATACAATATTCATTATATATGTAAATATCTACATAATGCCATGCTTCAGTGTAACATATATGGAACAATGTTATTACTCATAGTGTTTAATTATTTAATATTTTATTTACAGAAATTGCAAAAGTACGAGCCAGTCTTTTCCAAATAAGTGGAGTAAAGAAAGAGCCACTGACATTGCCAGAGGCTGAAGGCGATATCATCACACTAACGGAAAAAGTCTATGTCCCTGTAAAGGAACATCCAGATGTAAGTAAATGAAAAAAAAAATTTTATTTTTGTTTTCAATAACATATTAGAGAATATTTAAAAAACGAAGATTAAAATAAATTATCTCGCCCCAACCAATATCACCATTTGAACAAATGAAACAATATAAAAGTAATTAAATTAACGAAGAAAATGTCATTGTGTGTTACTGATGGTGGTGAAGATAAAAAAAAATTAATAGATATCAATGAAAATAAATGAAGTAAAAAAAAAAAGTAACACAAGCGTAGGTGATCAGAAAATGATTCTGCCCACTCCAATATAACATCATAGTAATTGCTTTGACGATAATAATCCCTGTGTCATGTTAACGTGTGCGATATGCTTCAATGATAATTCAACAGCCAGCTCGTAATTTCTTCCTTTATACCACTTTACTCATTTATCAGTTATTGAGCCGTATAAATTTGTTCCCATGAAAAAAAAAAAAAAAACAAGAAACAAATAAATAAAGAAAAACAATAGACATAGAATATTAATTGATTTCCGGCAATAAAAATAAATGAAAATATATTCGATAGCAATAGCAGAACTTTCATCGTTATATTTATTATTGCAAACAGCAAAATTTACTTTTGTGTTTCTTCAAATTGTTACTTATTAAAAATATTTAAATTAAAATAAGCATTCAATTGAATTTCAACTCTGAGATTTGCAATATTTTTTCTTATATTGCATTAAACTGAAATAAATGTCATAAAAATAATTAAATGTGAATATGTAGTTGTGAGACACTGTATATAGTAAGAGCATGATATACCGGACGTTGTGAATTGTAATTTTGTGGATAGAAATGAAAACAGGTCCAAGGTAATGCGGATGGTATATGATGATGCGTTCAACGTTTTTACTATGAATGCGATATAATACAGAAGAGGGCGATTTGACTGAGAAATAGGAAGAGACACCGCTATACAAATACACATATATAAAACAACGAGAGAATAAAATGGAATATACGTAGTGAGATCGTGCAATAATACAAGTATTATAGAGAGTTGCAAGAGAGAAAATGTGTGTACGCAGCCAGGCGATGTTTATTTCGGTCTTGCGATGAAAATAGATCTTGAGAACTGCGGTGAAACACGCACTGCTAGTTCTCCTCTTCATCTCGTCGTCGTCGTCGTCGTCGTCGTCGTCGTCGTCGTCGTCGGTCCTATTATAATGCCGAGTTGAGTTTGGCTCTCGAGTTATTATAACGAGGCCGGAGACTGCTGCCTGACTTTATTTCATCTTGCTCTCCTTCTCTCTTTCACTATATAACTATTTTCTTTACGTTTTTTTTATTTTTTATTCTCTACTTCTATTTTTTTCTTCTTGTTCTCTTCTATTTGCTGGTAGTGTATAGTAGCAGGATGTTAATGTTTGGACAGAGTGGACTGTCCGTGATGTTCAACAAAATTTTCGTCAGCCATAATTATTACAACCGACCTCATTTCCCCGGATAGAACAAGATGTCGTTATTATTGTCATGAGTTATAACTCTTGTATATTGGTCATGAGCTCATACGATCCTATTTCTCACCCACATAAATATGTGTATATTGCATCAGTAAATAGCACTTGTTTATTTCAATTTTGTGCAATATATATGTATATATAGATGAATGTATGGATGTGTGTGTATATTTGTGTATAATGTGGAAAGGAAAATAGTTTATAGCTGTTCTCAGAGGTATTTGGGTTTGACAGTAATGTGCAATGGTGTTGAATGAATAATATGTGACTATTCAATCTTATCGTTTATTTTTTTTGAAATCGCTTTTTTTTTCTTTTTTTTTTTTCCAATACATTTTGCAATGTTTCAAGGTGACTTTATATCTGGGTGCGAATATATCTGCTTACCGTTTGAAAAGTTTCGCAAGAAAAAACTGTGCAATTTGGCAAAATTTAATAAAATTAACTTTTTCAATTATCAATTCCAAGAATTATTTTGAATTATTTATGATACGTTTATGAATACAGGAAATGAATTATCATAAAATGTCCGTATTTTCGACCGCTTATATTATTCCTTTTTCAATGACTCCCAAGTCATTTTAATTAATAATTCTATTCCAAGATGAAATGTTGTGTGTGGTATAATTTCATTCGGTGTCTCGAGACGCTAGAAAACGTTGATTGATGAAGGGTAATGTTGGAATTGATATATTTATGAATGTGGATATAATATATTGAAATTGTTTTCGAAATTATATTTCTTTTATTATAATTACTCTGTAACAATATGAAGTTATAAATTTGCGCAATTGAAATATCCCGTCGCGATCATTCTCGTCGTTGTTTGCTTGTTGTTGATCGTTTTTAGTTTTAATATAATACAAACGAAGCAGAACGCGTTTTGGTGGCGCTATATATGTGCCCTGTGTGCGCGGTCCATTAATTTTCTTGGGTTAATGCACCGTCGGGTGGCCACACCTCGTCTATTGTTCATAAATAGTCAGATTGGGGACGCGACGATCGCATTGCGATAAAACGTCTCGTATTTCTTCGTGTACATACGTACATGCATTTGTATATAATTTTATATATATATATATATATATATATATAT
>CAJUYH010011537.1:0-10945 GCA_910591685.1 Galerucella tenella | reverse complement strand
TTCCCACTTTCAAATTTGTTACGGCACATCGTCAGCTCATTCCACGAAACAGCAGTTGGAGAGATTAGGCTGGGAGGAGCATAGTCACTGTTAATTTATAGAGAAGACATTGTATGCTGGAGAAGGGATTCAAAGAGTCATTAAAAGGTACCGAGAGGAAGGAAGGAATATTTATTATTTTGACGAGACTGGACTAAATGAAGGACATACTGTTTCAAATGTATGGGTATATACGACTGTGAAGAGCTCTCGCCAAGCGTTCATCGAAGGTGTCTCAACAGTGTTAAATAATACTCCCATCGGAAAAGGAAGTAGATTTATTATATTCCATATCGGAAATGAAAACGGTTTTATCCATGATGGATTATTAAGTTTTGTGTCCAATCAACTGAAGATTACCAGGAAGAAGTGACCGCTAACGTTTTTAAAAAGTCTTTTATGCAGATGTTGGATTTAATTCCAGGACATGCTGTAATTGTTCTAGATAATACTTCAAGACTTGTGGAGAAATTTCCAACAACTAACTGCTTGGAAAAATGCTGAGATAATCTTAGGATAACCACAACATCATATAGCATTCAGTAAAACAAGAATTATTACCAATTGTAGGACTGAACAAATCGATATCCAAACAATATGAAATTTATGAAATGGCGTTAGAGCATAGAAAAACTTTGCTGCGATTACAACCATACCGCTGCGAACTAAATGCTATTGAACTTAATAAGTACCTAAAGGCCAAAGGGTGACGTAGCACAAAACAATAAAGCTTATAACTTGGAAGACCTACATCAATTACTGCAAAACTCTCAGTCAAAAGAGTCTTCAGATAACTAGGAAAAAGCTGTGATTCATACGCATAAAGAAGAACAGAAGATGTGGCAACTGTGGACAATATCATGGATGGAACCGTTGAATCTATAATAATTATTGTTGGGGTTGAAAATTTGTCGTGGAACTTTTATCAGGTACATCATCTGCAAGTTTTGAAAAAATCCACCCTTTTTATGGCTACAAATCATTCTTATTATGTAGAGCTCATTAAATTGAATAATCTAGGATCTTATTATTACCCAACTACACTGCACTGTCACGGCAAATTTATCATTTCTAAATATATTTGAAGGGTAATAGTATTAGGGTTCTATTAATTGTTCTCGCTACCTGCGGTTCACTATACAGGAAGAATCTAGCGAAAATTGCTTACTAAACACTCATTTACACGAAGAAGCACTTACAATTCTGTTCAATTCTTTGAATCACCCTGAAGTGTTTCAGACACGTTTTTTAATTTATAATGAGTTCTTCAGCTATCAATATAATAAAAATACACTGTACACAGTTCAAACAATCATTTTTATAATGCCAATACCTTCCACATAATGATACGTACTTTTCATATATTTTATAGATCCTTTTTTTGGCAGGTAGTAAATTTTATGATGAGTAATTAAATTGGCCTGTACTCATTTAAAAAAAATTCATAGGATAGGTTATTTATTCTCTTAATTTAGTTCACATTATTTGACTCTTAACGTTCTGTGTAGCCAATAATAGTATATCACGTAACAAGAGTTGTAAGTAACCCATTATAGAAGTGAAAAGGTTTTCGTAAATTTCGCGAGTTTTCTCATCTTAACGCACGTGTATGTTATGAGATCTCATTACGTGCATGTTATTGTTAAATGTCACTTACAAGGAATGTCGACAGTGCGATTTAATGACAAAAATGGCTAGTTTTTCGCGCCGCAGCTGCAGAATTTCTCCTGACAAGTTTTGTTATATTTGTGGAGAATTTATGGTGATGTCACAAGCCAGACCATTTTCCGAAAATGTGAAAAAGGCTGATTTCATGTATTTTGGTGTTGTAATCGGAGATCAAGAAAAACAGTGGTCTCCCGATGTCAGTTTACGAGTCAAACCTAGATTCTGTTTCTCATCAAGTGATGGTTTTAAGGTTGAGTTTTCTTTCTTAGTGAATGCTATCAAGATGGTTTTGGTGGGGTTGATGCTTAGTCACTTGCCTACACCAGCTATTTGTATAGTTCAGACTCTTTTGTACCTTGTTACAATAGTAGTTTGTACAAGTGTGCAAAACGTCACTTTTCCACGAGCGCAGAAATTTGTGGCACGAACCGTAAGGCGAGTGTCGCAAATCTAGCGAGTGGGAAAAGTGATTTACGTACAAGCTGTACACAATATTTTTTCTACAACCACATTTATCAATGAAAGAAATACAGTAATTTATATAGATATTTTATTTGAACTTTGAACAGAAAGAACTTACAATATGGAAATAAATAGAAAAGTCAGTTGAATGTATAATTAATTGTAAAATTTGAACAATTTTGTATTATTATATTATTATTTTGATCTTAATCCACAATTCTTAAAATAATGCTCAATAGGTTATTGTTTTTATAATCAATAAATTAAAATAAATAATGAAATAAATAGTTTACTTACTTTTGGTTTAAATTTAAAAATTGTACAGTTGTACACCAATAAGAAGTTCACTATTAGGTTGAAAAGTTGACAGGTCAAAGGTAGCTTTGTTTGACATTTCGGTGCGGAAAAGTGACATAGCGTGAACTTTTCCAACGGTTATCAAAAGAATTAAGAAAAAACCTGCTTTGCGTATGAAAATTTGAATAGAAAAGTGTGTTTTGCATAGTGGTTGTAGGAAAAAGGATATTATGAGGTCCGTCAAAACAAACAGAAGCTCGTCAACCGTCAGACTCCACATTTATGAGGATGCTACTTCTCCATGTGTGCATCTTCTGGTTGTACAGATGAAGACAATATTTTTGTTCGTCCTCGTCTCCGCTACCAGCTTCGACATTTATTTGTGCTGTCTACACCTTTTCTATTTGATGCTTTATTGACAGCCTCATGTAGCTTCTTCTATGTCTAATAAAGATGCACATATTATAGTATCTTGCATATCTAGAGCACCTCAAATATCCTCTGTGAGTTGAACCAATGCAGTCTCCGTATATCTGCATGCCCAGTAACCAGGCATATACGGGTGAAGAGGTAGTCTTTCTAGGATTTCTGTTCTTATATAGTTGTCAATAGCTTTTTCCAACGTTTTGAGCACAAACGATGTTAGACTTATTGGTTTGAAAGATTTGGGGTTTGTTGTGTCCCTTTTCCAGGTTTTCAAGTGGGCAATCACAATCACCAGTAGGCATCACATCAAATAATATAACTTCTGTTATTCCTGACGATGATATTTCAAATATAGAAATTATTATTAAAATATAGTTTGTTTACGATAAAAAGACGATGACGCTGCAAAACAAAATATTGTGATGTTGTCAAGCTGTAGTTTTTTCTTTACGTAACGAAAACTAGCAAAGTCAATCTGATGTTAGATTGACAGTCCTTAATAATAATGAATACAAATAGCGAATACTATTGGTTACGTCTCTTACAAAAGTAAGCGGGAGAAGCGGGCCACCATTTCAGCATTCTCGTTCAAAATAGCTTAACAAAAGTTGTCACCATCTCTTGACATTTACTGTTCAGCTGCTTCGGCATTTTATTAACTACACACTGTAGATTTGCCTAAATACTTAGTTATGAAAATAATTGTTTTTTTAATCTTAAAAAAATAATGAATTTAAGTTATTGCCAAAAAAAAACTTGTAAATATTAGACGATGATCGAATGTCAATAAACGTCAAAACAAATTGGGAAATTTTACCAGTTGACCTGACAACGTCTTGAAGTTTTGCCAACCCGTTAGCTGTAGATTGCCCTGGTTGTTGAGGATAAATTATTGTATTTACGGTTGGAAAATTATTATTTATTCTGATAAGCAGGAAACTAACTAAAAATGACATCATCGTCTTTTTATCGTGAAAATCCAGAATTTTCATACATATTTTCACACTAATGTGGAATTCTTTAGAAATAGTTAGTATCAGTTAATAAAGTAATATGAGTCGATTTTACAAAGTAAGGGCTGACACAATAAATGCAAAAGTTGTAGAATTTCATCTTGTTCTTGCTGTGGCAATGCTGGGAAATCTCATCTGCTCCCGGTGCCTTGAAAGAAGAAAAGGCAATTTTCACATATAGTTACTACAAATGTGCTTAGCATTTCTAGTACTTTCTCTCGAAGTACTGTTATGACCTTCGAGAGAATTATCTCCCCTATTTGGGGTACTCCCCTGAAAATGAGTTCCTAGCAGTATTTCCCCTTCATTTTAGGTTATATTTACCGTCTGGCTCTCTCTCTCTCTCTCTACATTGTGATATTGTTGAATTTTTTTGCTTTAAAAGTGCTCTGCTGTTTTTTTCTGTAGATGTATCTACACCTCTATTATTAGATAAATAGTTTACAAACTTCACAAGGTACAAAATAATTGTTTTCCGCAAATCGCTAGGAAATTTTGACATTCCTGTCAAAATTTCTTGATGAAAAAGTCAGGACTTCCTTACTGTAAGGAAATGTCATTTCCTTACTGTAAGGAAATGATATTTCCGTACAGTTGTTAGTGTTCTACATAAATGATTGAAAACACATTGCTTATAAGGAATTAATTTATATTTTGAAAACATCAAGTCATTGCTGAATACATTTTTAAGATCAATTTGTTATATTTACAGTAATTTGACAGTTAGTACAATTATTGAACATTGGAGGAACACTCTTAGAACTATGAGAAACATTTTGGACAACATGCAGGGTGGTAGGGTCATTTTGTTGAATATTTTGTACTGTGAAAATTTTATTTGCCAACTCAACCTTATTGTTAAGCGATTCTTCGATATATCCTTCAGCAACGTTTGATGACTTCCATACGCCATGCCTCTTTAAACTAGTTATGTCGGCACCAGAGTCAACCAATATTGTTGCAGAAGACCGACGAAAGCAGTGACCAGTATATTCTGTCGGATTTACCAAGTTCAAATAAGTAGCAACTATTTTGGGCATTTTTCTAAATTGATGAATTCCTACCACTTGTCTACAACCCTTTCCGCTTTGATATTTAAAGAAAAATCGGTCACTGTTCATATTTTCTGGTCTTAACGAAACATACTTTCGATAAACATTCAAGTAGATCTGATTAATTACAAATGATCTTGGTTTGTTGGTTTTCGAATCAGGTATGCTGATTAAAAGCTTAGATTCTAAGTCTTCTATATCGTGTACAGTCATTCAGACTAACTCATCCATTCTACAGGCCCCAGAAATACCAAATATTACAGCCACCTAAAAAATAAATAAAGCTATAATCTAAATAGAAATTAAAACCTTGTAAATCACCTTAATCATTAAATTTTCTTTATCTGGAGCTTCCTGGATAAATTTTTCAATTTCTTCCTTCGTTAAAATCTTAGATTTCTTTGCCCTATAACCTTGAGCTTGCCGTTTCAATAAAGAACGAAGTTTTGAGTATGTACCTAGATATATCTACATTGTGTTTAAGTGCAAGGGTTGACTTCAGCATTGAATAATTGGCCCATAATGTTGAAGATTTCATCTTTAAACAAAGGTCTAGGAAGTATGCCATTACAACATTTTCTGAGAAAGAACTCGTATTTTTACTCATGCGATAATCCATAAAACGTCTGTATGCATTTTCGTACTTTTCTCTTGATTTCTTTGGCAATAATTCTAATGAAGCAGTATTCACTGCCTCAACCAGCTCTGGAGGAGTCCCAGGAACGGAAATTTCATCATCACTTATCATTTTACTTTCGAGAACACCAGCAATTAAATTTATAAGCGTCAAGTTTGACAATTCAAAACACTGAAATTCAACCTCAATACGTTTCCATAGTAACCCAAGTAATTTTATTAGGAATTTCAAAGCACCATTTATTTGGGAATAAAATTATCGCGTTTTTTTTTTAAATCAATCAATATCTGTCGAATTTTAAACGATTTGCGGAAAAATAGTATGTTTACCTCGTAGGAAAAGCCACATTCCTGGACTCTGTATTGCTAAGTCTCGGCTTGCGCCTCGACTTAGCAATCTTCACAGTCGTCCAGGAATGTTAAGCTTTTCCTACCCGGTAAACAATGTACTATTTTTCCAACTTAATATGTCCTATCAATCATAACTTATCTCAATATTTTCTACAGCGAGGTAACTTTTAATCTTAATTCATATATACACGTAAATTCTTTTCTGGGGAGAAGAAATCTTCAAAAATAACAAAATTAACTTGTTTCTACACAACCATTTTTCATATTAGCCCAACTAAGATCCGAAAGCTCGTAACCGAGAAAGAATAACGAATTTAATCCTAGCTTATCCCGAGATTCCTTTTTAATCTGCCGCGGTTCAAGTTTGGATACGAAAACTTTGACGTTATACGTCAACGATTTTATCGAACTCAAAAATAAAATATTCTCAATTGTTGTATTCAAAAATTAGAGAAATATTTAATTTACAATTATGAATGTACTGTTTGGGTCGTCCTAATTCCAAATAGAGATGAATGGATCCTCCGTAAGGATGAACCATGAGGAGCAGACAGCTGTTGGTACACAGACGGCTCAAAAACAACCTCAGGCTCTGGTACAGGTGTATACAGGCGCAGACCTAGAAAAGAAATTTCAACCTCCCTAGGATCCTATGCAACCGTATTTCAGGCGGAAATTTCCGCCATTGTTTCATGTGTGGAGAGATCGGAGAAAGCCAATCTCATACACAGAACAAATTTTCTCGGGAAGCTGAGCAGCTTTGGAAGCACTTAGCTCTAACCGTGTAACGTCGAAATTGGTTTTAGACTGCCAAAAAAAGACTCTCCTTAACAGGAAAACTCAATAAAGTATTGCTGGTCTAGATCCCTGGGCATTCTGGCATGGATGGAAACGAGAAGGCAGACTCTCTTACAAGGGAGGGTGCCGCACGAGTTTCTATCGGACCAGAAGCTACTATTGGCATCGCAATAAGTTTTGCCGAACAAACACTAAATACCCGGACAGCAAAAAAGCTTTAGATTTCTGGCATAATTTACCAGAATTGGTTCATTCAAAGGCTTTTATATCCTCCGAAGAATGTCTCCAAACAAATGTTAGACTATAACAGGCATGACCTAGGAGTTCTAACAATTCTAGCAATCAATTCAGGATGACATTTCACCCAGGGAAATGATTTTTCTAATTGATATTCCCAAATAATCCAATCAAGGAGGTAAATTGTAGGTTAAAAACTCGAAAATAATGGCAGCCACTTAAATTATATTGAACTTTGTTAAGGAAGTTAATACATCTTTGGGAGTGGAACGAACTTATAAGGGGTTGGGTGGAACCTCCTAGTGGGGGGCAAAAGGATACCAAATTAAATTTCAGGTTTTTTTAAACGGAAAGTTCTTTCAGTTTTTCATGGGATGCACTCCTTTCCGAGATATTGGACATAAGAAATTACGATTTCTACCGAAAAAATCCTCATTTTTAAGAATTTTATTTCAATTTTACGAAAAATATGTTTTTGTTACGGGCTAGTCACCACTTAAGGGGAATCTATCGGCAGCGATTTGACAAAATATCGAAGTATTTTTGGCAAAGAATTTTGAGGTAATGGATGTATTGAAAATTAAGAAAAAAATATATCATGTAGATTAATGTTGAACTTAGAGTTCTCATCGAATAAAAACTTTGAAATGCTAAACAAATTTGAAAAAAATACGAATCATGAGGTAATTACACATATTAAGCAAAGTTTGAGCCCTTGTAAAGAATGAAATATGGATTAAATGGAAAAACTAATTGATAAGAAGTCTAATTTGAAGCTTTATGAATACTATATAAAAATCTCAGAATCCTCAAATTACTTATGACCGTACAATTCCTTATTAGAATTCTGTTGCTACCACTAAAATATCGGATAAAAATCCATCTCTCGCTTTTCTATCCTTCTATGACTGACATTGTATCTCTGCTTCGATAGTCGCGTGCCGTTCCATTGTTGATACAACGCTCGCCGGTCTCCCAGTTCAGTACTGACGAAGCTTATAGAGTAGTACGTGAACCAAAATCCGCTTGAACCGCTTGGCTACCTACATGTTGCGGAGCTTTCATATTTCTAATAAAATTTTCGTTATGTGAACTTAAACGTGAGGACGTAGGGAAACAAAAAAATATACAAAGCATAATTGTGCAAGGTCGAGTTTGGTAGATGCCCCTTAACCAAACTTGTATTATTGATCAATCAACAACAATTTGCAAAAGTGTTTAAGGCGATGCTAGAATTTTCAAATAATCTTTCTGTATAATGTATAACCGCATTTAACACTCTTAACTATATTTAAATTAAATAATATTTATAACCTGATTAAATTATAATTTTTTTTTTCTCTAACTATTAGGGACACAATTAAAATCGATTAAAATCGGTTATGTTGTTTTGTTTGCCACTCGGAAAACGAGTACTCACGACTAACTAAACAGTGGAGAAGGGCTGGGTTTCTCAAAACAAAAACAAAAGTATTCAACAAAGATGGGCGCCAGACAAATTGTACCTAAAAGTACTCAAAGTAGTCAAAATTATAAAACCAACAATGCTTACCAAAATGTCAATTAAACATTGACGCCGATGTATCCCAAAATAATAACAAAAGAAAATTATATATACATTTACAAATATATTTGAAAAGAACAATGCATTTATACACTAATAAATTTAAAAAAAAATAAAAATCCACTATCAGTTTACAAGAGAATACATTTAAATTTCTGAAAAGTTGAATATCCTGCACTTTATTCTCAATACAGAACCTACTATGAAATAAAATATAACTAACCGTGCTAGGAATAGGATTACTATAAGCATTGGCCAGATTTAAAAAAAAATTAGTAATATTAATAAATGAACTTACTAAACACATCCGCTAAATAGAACACTTCGCTTGAGCTCAGGCGCAGATTTCGGATATTTAATGGGTAATTGATATTGACGTAATACCAAACGCAAAGCCACTATAGCGGTCCTTTGACAAATTGTTAGCTAATTGTTGCACATTAAATAAAAACATATAGAAAATGTACACTTAGTCACTTACTACTCTTACTACAGGCTTGTATATAAATTATATTATTAAAGAAAGACCTAAGAATTTTTTCTCTTGGTCTTCTTTATAATAAATAAATAAGGTAAACCTATATTAAAGATAAGACTAAGGCAGTGTTGTAAAGGAAATATGAATAACTTGCGTGACTCCAGTGGTGGAAGATCTAAAATTCCCCTTTTTAATGAAGCGGGTCGCCACCATACAATATTCCACAAATAAATGTAGCCGAAAGCATTTCATACAATATCTGCAATTCTTCAAATCTCACCAATACAAATCAGATTTTCATAACCAGTCAGCCAGGATGATGTACATCAAAACTCACGTTATAAGGTGTTATAGGTTGAGTAAGGTAGATATAAAGTAGGTATACAGTTGAGTGCAGTGAGTATATAACAACAACAACAAAAATACCCTAAAAAGAATATTCTAAATAAGCAACAAAATCAAGAAATAAATGTTAATTATATTTCTTCATTCTTTTTTTTTCTAAATGCTTTTCTTTTTAATAACTAGTTTTACCATATTTAAAAAAAATAGACTCCATCAATATACAGGTAACCTTATTGTATCAAATGTAAAATTTTATTAAACTTTGGATAATTGGAGTAATTGAAATGATTACTAATTTATGTATATAATTCATTCACTCACCCTGGCCAGGAGGTACTATTTAAATTCCTGATAGTTTAGTGATTAAAGGCCCTTTTATTGCTGTTGTGATCCAAATATAAGTATAACTCTTTTCTTGTCAGTGAAATGAAGGTACCGGTATCGTCGTTGTAGTATGGTTGGTTTGATGAAAAAAAACTAATCCTCTCCACGAGAAATTATTTGGGTCGATTAAAATCTTGGATACAAAAATCCACAGACATCCAACAAAACCCACAATAATCAAAACAAATTTTCAAATAATAATCCCAACAAAGGCTGACTAAGATGTCGCTATAAATTGAAAATTTTCAATTACATCCACCAACACTTAACAACTTGGTAGCTAAATATAGACTCTCTGCCACAAAACCAACAGGTATCGAACAAAAGTCGCACGCATTCAAAATTTGATAAAGAATGAGTTGCTCAGAGGCACCTATCTATTATTGATTTACCTATATACTTTATAATTACAGAAATTATTTGGTACTATTTACTAGTTTACCAAATATTCAGCAAGGGGCAATACTGCCGTAAAATGAGAATTATAGAAATTTGTTACTATTGTTGTAACAGGCTTTTAGACTGTTACAAATGAAAAAAATTTTTTTTGCTCCAATGATAGAATAAAAGGATTGAAATGATATTGAAAAATATGTGAAAATCGCGAAATTTCTCTTACTATAGCTATATTAAGAATTTTGAAAAAATATTATCTAGAAAAATCGACTGAAGCCATAAGTTAAAGAATAATTATTCTCGAGATGGAGATCACTTATTATTTTCCGATTTAGGTAGAAAAATTCTTTATCCCAAAATAAAATTCACATAAACGAAAATAAATCATCGAAGCTTCACTAGATATATATCAAAATGAAAAACCGAACAAAACCATCCATTTCATATACGGTAATACCCGGTTGCAATATTTTTTATTCCCAATTCATATCTCCCATCAATAGATTTCGGAAGCTCAGAAGGATTACTTTTGTGTTCGGTCCTTTCCCGGTTGGTTGAATGCACAGGGACATATCTTCGAAACCACTAACGGGGTATTTCATCCCAAAAATCATTCATTAGCTACTAACATGGATAATCAAAGTAGAAAAACCTTTTTGTCCACGACCACCTAATAATAAGTCAATATTTTACCTCCTAACTAAAGGTATATGGTATCAACTGTCGTGAATTATGGTTCATAATACACTGTTGTGTATTATGGTTCATAATTCACGACTAGAGATGGGGGTACAATATG
>CAJUYH010011535.1:0-10947 GCA_910591685.1 Galerucella tenella | reverse complement strand
AGATACTTCTTTGTAGCATGCAATAAATTTTCTACGTACTGCATACTATTGATGAACGCACTAATGAACTTCTTGAATTATTCCTCGATGACAATATTGTTGAAGTTTCAACTGGATGTTGAAAAATGAAAGTAATTAACTAAACGGTGAAGATCGATTTTATTATTGAATGATTCAAAGCATTGCCTGGAATACTGGAGAAAAGTTTTGGATTGTTTTAATTTGACGATTCATAAAAACTTTTGTCTTTTTAGAACACTCTCTTCAAGTTTAATTTCAATATTCCTGGTTTTGTGTTATCCACAAGACCTTTAATGTTTATTTTTTTTTTCGAAAAACTTCACCCAGAATAAACGTCAAATATAAACAGTTAACTCAATTGGGTGTCGAGTTGCTGCAATTATTTCCACATATGCATATATAATATTATCTAATTTCCAGTTGATTTTGTGACACAAAGGATTTCTCTCGAGTAAGTAACTCAAGCCTTCATGTGATATTCATGACGTTTAATGCACCACTATGTAATTAGGTTACCTCTCACTCCTCAGAGAGTAATGTCAATCCTCTTTCTGTTGGTGGGTCTCCTAGAGATCATGTTTTCTGTTATTTCATAGTCCAGTACCCTCTAGATATAAAATCTTCTGTGTACTCATTTCAATCGAAGTTACCATAATGAAGAAGCTTAATTTCGACACACAGCTCATCCATTCTATCAGTATTTGTATCTGTAGAGTGGGAAGGGTGAGTGTAGGCTCACAGCACTTAGGCTGTATACATCCTCCTGAGGAGCTGTACTACTAGGTCTTCGACCATCCTGACCTTCCTAGGAAGTTGGACAGGTCACTAGGACACATCTCCTTTATATCGGCAGGTGTAGGCCAAGACTCACCGAACATACACTCTCTTATTGACGATAACTCCGGACACTCGCATAAGACATGCCTGACAGTTTTATCTTCTTGTTCACACATACTGCATAGAGGTGTGTCCACTAGCCCCATAGTATGGAGGTGTTTCCTCTGTTGACAGTGGCCAGATAGAAATTCTACTGTTAAACGTAGGTTTTTCCTGGTCATCGCCAAATACTTCTTCGGCGCCAGCTTCCCAGGGTCGCCCAGGGTGATCCTGGCAAGACTGCATCCTTTGATTCCACCCCATCTTTTAAGTCGTCAGTATTCAAGCACTCAGGAAAGTATCTTCCTCTATAAAAACCGTTTTAAACGTGAGAAAGTGCCAATACGTTCCTTTGTCTCTGTCATTCGTTTGCTGCTGTCAATTTTTGGACATTTACTGTTTCCCCGCTTTAAACTAACTAACTAAACTAACTAATTAAATATTGAAATTTATGACCAAAAAATTATGAACGTTCAAGAAATAACTGAAGATCTTGAAGATTGAAGACAAAATTTGACGTGTTCCAACAGTACAAGCATTTCAAAAAAATTTTAACATCTTCTTAAACTAAAGTAGGTACATACTGTTCGTACTATGTTTATAATCCATCTATTTCCTGTCCTCATCCACCATTTGTTTTGAAGCAAACTGCTTCAAACAGAACCTCATTATAACTTGCTTAATGCTCATAAAATATACAGGAGTCGAAAGGGAAACGGGCGAGGGGAAGTAGGAGACAAATGGGAATAATTTTATGTTGTTGCTCAGATTCGAGGATAATGTGGTTAACCCGTTAAGCCTTTCAAGTGCAGGGATGTTTATACAGGTCGAATGGCATCATAACAGTGGCGTTCATGGGAAATTTCAATTATAACATAGTAATATAAACCAGTGCTTTTGGAGAAAAAAACAGATGATTCAAATTGATACAAGTACAATGAAGTTATTCTTAATAAAATTATAAGAGATACGATGTCGGGACTTCCCAGGAATAATAATCGGGAATCTTAAAACAATTTGAAATAAGAAGAGCAACATCCCAACAATGTTGTATTTGCTGAGGAGCTTTAGATAGAAGCATTAGATTACGATTATTTGGAAATAATTACTAGAGAGAAGGTAATAAAACCCCAGAAAATCATTGGATAGAAATATTTTTTACACATTGACAGAACTGGTGAAGAAAGACAAACTAGAAAGTTGATAAAAACGAGTGAAAAGATCGATAAATATATTGAAGAATTTTATGTTTACCGTACGCCACTGCTCGCGTAGAGCTCCATCTTCGCCTGTTACCCTCGCATTAACGTTCGGTTATATTGTTTTTATTGGAATTAAGCGGTAAGCTGATACACAAAGGGAATATTACCATGCCCATTAACAATATTTCTCTCAAATATTTATGGGAACATAATGAAGTTGCCTTTTGTTTATCTGATCCGTAAATTAGGTGCATTACGAACTGGGTATTAAAAAGGTGTAGCAATATCATATACAACTTGAAGTACTTTATATCTTCATCGAAATTTTACCGTATAGTTTATTTTTTAAACCGTTTAAAATGACTATCAGAACAAAGGAAATGGAAGACGATATAGATAATAAGTAGATGAATTTTGTATTGGGGATTCAAATATGAATTTTTTGGTACTTTACAGTGAAGAATGTGATTGCTGCTTGCTAAGTGCTTCAGACTCAATGCTTAGCTTTCTGTTTCACATTCCACGTGTAGACTTTTCCTTGAAAAAAGAGGATATTAGAGTGGAGAGCTACAGCAGGACACAAACTGTCGGCGTTTCCCAACTCGTGCCCGTTATTACCTGGCCCCGAAAATCACTGACCAACTCGTGCCCGTTCAAAAACCAGGTAGAAAATTAATACACCAACTCGTGCCCGGGTGCATCGGAACTGCGGTTTTTAATTCTTATTTATTATAATTAAATATTCAAGACCTACATATACAGTTGTCATTTATTTGAAATAAAACTACTATAAACGTATTAATTAAATATATTGCACATAAAAAACTTAGAACTACCTACATATTATTAATACTATTATACCATGATACTGTTTTAACGAAAGTAAATGTTGATATCTTTTTATTTTTAAAATTATCTATAGTCTTTTTTAGGAAATCATGTTTTTTCCTTTTTGCATTTCTCACGATTTTAGTATTATCTACACTGCGACATTTAATGTAAGTCTCTTCCTGAATTCTTAGCAATACCTCAACGAAAACAAATAATGAGGGATGTGCATTATAAAATGAACTATTTAAATGGCTGTGAAATGATTCACGTGCATTCGTGGTTCTGTGTATACTAGCTGATGCTTCTGCCCATATATTAGGAGGAAAACGAGCCTCTTCCGATATATAGTTTTCCACTAAATAATCAGCAAACGCACACAATCTTTCGTCGTTGGGCTTTTCTTCCATATAAGTTCAAAAATGTCATCAAAGGCCTTTCGTTTAGCAGATGCACTCACTATATGTCTTTGGATAATGTTTTCTTCTATTGCAGGATGATTATGAGTTAACACTTTTTCTGTTATTACACGACCACCAGAATCACCGATTGTCCGAAAATATGCGTTACACTTTCTATTCACACACACCCACTTAATTTCTCCAGATGTTAACTTTTTGCTGCTTTGATTAAATTTGTGTTGTTCTACAATTAATAATATTTTCCCACGTTGACTTGATACTTCGCGAATCGACATGTTTATAGAGCTGCTCTTAACCCTCCCAATTACGAAATAAAACTAACTCATTCATAAATATCAAACCCGAAACAAAATCCTTTCTAGTAAGTACTTCAGGAAAACCCAATTTAACAATAATACCTGTTCCTATAGATGGGATGGTAATTTGAACAGGTAAATTTTTCAATCGAGCACGAGTTAGGTATACAGATTATTGAGACCTTTACTCTTGTACCTTTTAAGGGATTAGTGGGCACGAGTTGGGATGCGTCCCAAACTGTCCAGGAGCAGTCAGTTGCTGTGAGAAAATCAGCGAGTGAACATCTACCTACGTATAGTCTAGGAAAAATTAATAATAAAATAATGGAGTTTCAATCTCAAAGGCAAAATTTTAAATAATCAAACATGGGAACATTTTTTAATAAAAAAGGCTGTAAGTAATCAACCATTAAAAGACTTTAAGAAAGTTCAGGAGCGTGTCGTATTGGCAAAGGATAACAGCTTACTAGATTTATCGAACTCACTTCAATGTTATACTATGAATTATTGTTATTATTGAACAAAACAGTTGAAAACAAAAAAATATAAAATAATGACATCGAACAAAATAGACAAATTAAAATAATTACCTACTATACAATTATAATAATGACATTTTTTCATTAGATTTGTAGTAGATAATAAATTGGATTTTTCTACGTAGTTTGCTTGAGAGGTGGTATTGTTCAAAGTGATTGTTACAATTCAATGTGTCTCTGTGAGCCCGAGAAGAGGCGCAGACTCTGTATCATGTTCCGGGGCACGGACGATTTATGTAACATGACAAATGACACTTCTTGCACTTTACGTCTACATTTACATCTACATTTATTAGAATCGACAGAAACTCCTGTTTCTTATTAACATAAGTACCAATAAATGTACTACAATCGCCTAACGTTATGACAGAGGTATAGACTCTCCCAACTAAATTACTTTTGGATTACTATATGCCCCTGCAAGTCAGTGTCGTACAAATATTATTCAGACAACGCCAAACGTCGGCAGAATTGAAGACAACCAATGATACGCTCCTGTACAGAGCATTTAAACGTCTTGCAAAAGCTGTATTGGGAGGTAACATTGAAAATGAGTTTGTGCGCATGGGGGCGGGGACGCCATCACATTTGTCGCTTGCAGTATATTTTTCTTCCCATTGTCCTAATGGAGTTATCTGTCCAGTGTAGTCTGAGAAGAAACATCACTTGCTAGTCTTGAACCTTCCTGAACAGCATCAAATTTGCCGGATCAGACTGAGGTTTTAGTCGATTAAGGAGGAAAACCACAACCCTCCCAATATATGGAAGGCCTACATCAGGTCTAGATAAGGAATGATCTGCAGAGGTCGTAGTGGAGAGGTATAGCTCATATTCGCAAACGCACGATAAGGAAGTTTGCTCCAACATACAAAATCAAGTCTCAGATTTCTTTCCAGCAAAAACAGTAACTTGGTTTTGTTTTTGGGGAAGTTAGGGTTGAAATGTCAAGTATAGTATACGAAATAATCTACTATTCTCCCTGTGGTGCTTACTTATTGCTCGCTTACAAGCGTTGCCTTTCTCAATGTCAACTTTCTTGAACTGTTCTCTATATGTTGTTGCTCATAAAAAGTGCTCTACTCTATATTACTTCATCAGTACAGTCTACATATTCAGCGGAATGATATTAGAATATAATTAGGCCGAAGAAAATGGGCTCTTTGACAGTACCTACCATAGTTTGGGGGGATTGTATGGGGTAGCGAAGCGAGATGTGAATGTTGGAAAGACTGGAAAGGAGAAATATCCAGAAACTCGTAGTGTGGTATTACAGATGACTGTACAAAGTAAATGTTTGATACTAAAATGTCGTTTTAAGAAATCAAAGGATGTAAGCAAGCAAGCCAACGCTGACGTAAACTCGTATTTTTAATACAATACTGTCGTTGTATCGGTCCATTTAAAATCCATTTTGGCATCTGGTTGGAAGACACACAAAGACAATTAAATTAATAGGCTCTCTGGCTCTTATGTAAGTGAACCTATTATCGTCAATGTCTTGTGGGAGTAGCGCTACAGGCTCCGCCTCTCCACAACAATACAAATTCGCAAGCCTTCTTGACTCTCTCATCCACCGCTCGGCCGAACAATTCGCGAGAAGGCGTTCTGCACACGTGGGCCGCGAGGTAGGGCAAAGGCGGGTTGATTGATAAACGCGAGAGTGGGGAGAGATGCTGTGAGTGCTGGAAGCTAACAGACGCATCTAGGCACGCAGTGCACACGCACATACAAACGCGAACGTATCTCGTAAATTGGTGCAGTGCAGTGTAAAAGTAAGTGTTGACAATATCTCGCGGCGAGGTCGCTGACAGGTGCAAAGTATCGGACGTAGAACGGTCCAATCGAACAAGGGTAAACAATAGGTGTGAGGGGTTGCGCATAGGGGTAACAAGGGGTGCGCATCTATTGGATGCAGGTTCTGTTTTTGCTAGTGAGAACAGTAGTTGATGGACAGCGACAAAGTGGCTACTGCACATCTACCAGAGGTTCGCTCACCGGCGAATCTACAAACATGTGTTGATCTGTCGTTACTCACGCATCTGAGGTGAGTCCCATTCATAATTTATATTCCCATTCAACATTAGAAAAAATTATTATTATCCCAAGCCGAAGAGTGTCATTGATTGTTTCAAGAGCTCAAAAGCTCTGTTGTTATTATGCAGACAGTGGAATTGTGCTATTACCTCCTTAAATGTGAGGAGATTTGTTCAGTAAAGGTTGATTTGAGCTAATTTGTGCGGAATAAATTTTAAATTGAGTGACTCAATCGCGAAGCTGGAAAACCTGTCTAGATATCTGGCTCAAATTTTGGAGTAAACGGTGTTCAACAAAGTATGAGCACAGTATCTATAGAGATTGAACGTTCTCTATACTGTGATATTAGTAAACTTTGCATTTACAGTAATTCTATACAATGGAAGTGAGGTACCTACCTATACACTCCAGCTGACAAATCTCGTCTAAGAACTATGTTTTTGACAATTCTACTGTTTAGTTAAGATTACAGTGCATGATTAGTTCTTGTCTAGGTTAAAAATTGTCAATTTTTGTAACGATGACATGTACTTACTTTTCGCTGTTCAATAACCTGAAGAATATTCACGATACATATCTTCAGTTGAACAATAATTGCTTTTGCTTGTTTTCATTAGAGCTGAATTACTTTGAAAGCTGTTTATCATGAAGTGAACGCGTGGAAAACAAATTTAAAATATAATCAAATTGGAATTTCCGAATAAATATCATGTTTTTGTTTGTGCTAGGGAATAACGGATCAAAAAATATATTGGTTATCTCATCTTCCTTTAGACAATATTCATTTTTGCTGTTGCTCTCATACGCTAATAAACCTAAAATGGACAAATTTTGAAGATTTGTATCCCTGACATGAAGCAAGATAAGAACCAAATGTTAAATTACCATTTTTATAAAAGGTTTTTATGAAATCAGGCATTAAAGATCTGCGCTTGAAGCTTTTTGCTTAGCTCTAAGAAATTGTCGCCAAAATAGAAGTTTATCAACAAATTTCATTTCGCTGGGACTGTTGTCATGAAAAGACTTACTTTCTAACGATTCCTGGATGTATTTTCAACATAATTCATGGACTTATATTGATATTCAAAGTTATTAAAGTTCTCCAAGAACATCATCATTATAGATTTCCAATTATATTTTCTATCTTGGCATCATCGATTGTTTTAAAAACCAATATTAATGATCAAGTAATTTCCTAATTGAGTGTGTCATGGAGAAATTTGGAAGTATCAATTTATTTCCGCATTTATCATCAGTTGTCATCTACAATATCAACTCTGTAATTATATATCAAACACAAACTATAATTTAGAGCTGGCAAATAGAGGTGACAGAGCATCCTTTCTGGAACTTTTTTGTGGTGTCAGCTCCAATGTAATATTGGAAGAAACTGGCGATAAATTAGAGATAAGAAAATCGAAAATACTCCAAAGAATGGCAGCACTGAGCGTTTTGACAGGTGACAGCTGATAGATATCTGTTTTGTGTAATTTTTAATAAAATTGTGCAACTATTTAGAAAGTTTATAACAACAAAGTTTCAATTGATTCATCAACATAAAAAAGCTTCATATTGAAAAAATAAACAACCAATCTCATAAACTATTTAATGACACCGTCATAAACAAACGTTAGTCAGCAACAAAGTTTGGTGCATGCAACAATGTAAATCTTTTTTCGATTTTAATGATCGCCCTCTCGCCGCTGCCCTTCCTCGGTTGTATATTTTAATAAACAAACCGACGAACGTCCAACCTGCAAATTAGCTCGAT
Organism: Galerucella tenella; assembly: GCA_910591685.1. NCBI lineage: Eukaryota > Metazoa > Arthropoda > Insecta > Coleoptera > Chrysomelidae > Galerucella > Galerucella tenella. The sequence goes on along the minus strand of CAJUYH010011535.1, from coordinate 2,958 downwards.
CCAGATAAACAGTTACATTATACCAACAAACAAACCAGCCAGTCATATACACAAAGTTCGATGATCAATAAAATAAATATTACTGACGTACCCGGTCTTAATATTTTATAAACTATTTTGTTTATTTTATCATGTTTCAATTTTATCATGTACAAGTCCAAGATATAAAGTTGAATCAATAGAGGTACACATACTTATCAAAGAATTGTGCATTATGAAGTTAGCTTTCTTCCCCAAGTAAATTTTGTTCGCAATTTAATTAATAATTTGAAATAAAGTTTGGAAAATGGAAGACGAAAAGTCCGAGTATAAAAACAGCTAATAATGAAATTAAAATATATGGAAAACAATATCCAGTATCATGTTGCAATGTTGATATGGAACCAGGTCCTTTATTTTGAGTAAGACTCGATGGTCTCAATCCTTTTGGGACTCCTCACTTTTCGCAGTAAGATGTCAATAAAATGTTTACAGAAAAGTGTGTGTGATTAGTCTTTTTTTTATACCGCATGGGTCCATTGGCACAAAGTTAGTTACAATCAAATGGTCTTTTTTTGTGCCCACACTTATTACCTTCTTCCTCTCTCTATTTCGTTAGACAATGCAGTTCCTTGTTTTTGAAAGTAACCTTTGCGTTATCTTCCCAATTAAAAATCTCACGTCAAAAATTTTCGTGTCTAATGCCCGTTTGTAATTATCAATGATTTAGTACAAGTTTTAGTCAACTTTTTAGGATCCTAAACTTAGCGCACTGAGCAGTATGATTTTGTTAGTATAACCTGCCACTTTTCAGATTTTAGCAAAGAATTTGAATGTTTCAATTTAAATAGGTATCAGACAACAATGGACACAGAATTTTTATTGTTAGCAGCAGCAACTCTTATTAATATAGTAGTAGTTACGAATTATATAAGAAAGAGAAGCCCTCATGTGCTTTTTATATTGAGAACTTTTAACTATGTAAAGACAAGGTTTTTCTTTATATAGTTCAATAAGTCGAAGAACGACATTTTTGATATTTTAAATAGCTCTAATGAAAATTATAAATGTTGTCTTCTTTTGAAGGACTCTATTTACAAATTTTCCAAGCTAAGATTCCATTTTATTTGTGAAGAAAAAAAGATTTAATAAGCTTCATTTATTCACTTCACCATCACGATTTGTTATTGTCAACATTCCATTTAGAAAAAAAATACAATTGGATCTAAAAAAAACTGACTATTGAATAGACACAATAGTGTAGTCGACTACTTAGGGAGCGAGGTTGGTACAATAGATTTTTCCATCAACAGGTTGGTGAGAATGCGATTTTTTAACAGGTAAAAGGAATCAATGAATTGTCAGTTTTTTAATAAATTGTGTAATCAAGTGTTTCATAAACTTAAGGTTCATTGCACACTCTAATTGTAACTGTAGCTTGAAGTAAACCATACTGAATTTGTAATAATTATTCTATTGTTCCAAGAAATACATATAATATGGTCAGGAAAAGCTTTAGCATTCCTCAACTATGAACTGCTAAAGCTCATTTTCTGCCATTGGGACACAATAAACTAATTTTTCACTAAAATATGTAAAGATTACAATTATTGCTTCTTCTAGCCAACTGAGAAGTTGAATTTCTCTATTAGTGATTGATAATTTTTTCTATTACTATATAACAATAATGGACAAATTCGAATATTTTGAGAATCCAGGGGTAGTAGTTCAACAAAAACTTGTGCAACATAATTTTGTATACCCAGAAGATTGTCTTTAACATATTTGCTGCTTGAAATTACCTACCAAGATAAAATTATTTGGATAAACATGCCATTAGTTCAAAATTCGCGCTCAACTAAAAATGATTGATGACATAACAAGTACGTTCATAATATATCGAAAACTGACAGACGACGGGGTAAACGCTTCTCGTGGTGCGTCTGTGAATTATTTTTAATTCTGGTCTTAAATTAATTAATTAAATAAAGACATTGGGATTTGTACTTAGAAATAGCAAGTTCTTTTCCGTGCAAAGATGTTGTATTTTACTTTGGTGCGATCAGTTTTGGCATATGGTTCTCTTATTTGGTCTCCTTCATATAATACTGATATTGAAATCATTGAGAAAGTACAAAATAAATTTTTGAGAGTATGCGCATACAAAATGGGTTTCAATAGGCAACAATACACATATGATGACATACTTTCAATACATATATCTCGACCCTACACCATAGAAGGCTAGAAGCAGATTTGTGTTTTCTCCATAGAATTTTAAATGGTAGTACCTATTCAAATTCCAGAAATATTACGTTTCAAGTTTCAAGTTTTTTATTATTTCCATAGTTAAGTACATATTGATAATAAAGTGATATTTGTAGTTATAAACATACATAAAGACACCTTATTGAGCATTTTGCCTAGGCATGTCTGCCTGTTTTGTTACTACTCAATCAGGTAGTATTAACTATATTTACGTGTTATTTGTTTTAATACTAATACTAGAAGAACTCGTAATACCGAGATATTTAATATTCCATTTCATATACCACCAATTATGGTCAAAATGAACCAATCACGAGAATTTTTAAAATCTGCCAATAAACATGGTGGTAGTCTGGATTTATTTGAAAATGAAAATAGTTTGAAGGTTTTAATTTCAACTCTATGGCATGAACATATAAATAATTTTTACACAAATGAGAATTTCAAAATTCTACACATTTAAATGAAATACATGTTAAAAAATGAGTTCTATCTATTTCAGAGTTTTGTATTTTTCTATAAGGTTTTCAATAAATTTTTGACGATCTCTAATTTTAGGGTCTCTTACTTAATGTTTCAAATGACTTTGCAACTTGATATAAGTTTCGATTTGGAATTCGTTTAATTTCTCAAAAAATGTTATTATATTTGGATGTTCTTTGTGAAATGAATCGTTAAAAGTTCTGTGAAAAGCTTCGCAAGCGTTTGTTG
>CAJUYH010011534.1:0-10947 GCA_910591685.1 Galerucella tenella | reverse complement strand
GACCACACACTTCGTTGATGACTCGTCAGAAGCTACAAGAGCTCGGAAGGGAGGTTTTATCGCATCCACCATATAGCCCGGACATAGCGCCAAGTGATTACCACCGGTTTCTGTCCATGGCGTACGCCCTTGGTGGTGTAAAGTTGAACTCAAAAGAGGCTTCTGAAAAGTGGCTGTCCGAGTTCTTCGCAAATAAGGAGGGGGGCTTCTACGAGGGAGGTATTATGAAGTTGCCGTCTAGATGGAAACAGATTATCGAACAAAACGGCGCATATTTGAACTAAATCCGATCACTGTAACACTTTTTATAAAGCATTGAATAAAGAGCAAAAAAGCGGAAGGGAGATATTTGACAAGCTAATATAACACAAATTCATATATATATATATTTTTTTTCAGTTGGTTCTTTTTCGTGTTCTAATTTATGGACAGACTACTGCTAGAGAATGTATATGTAAAATGGCATCCGCTTTATTGACCAAAAGTGTTGAAACACATTATTCAGGCATGGGAAAAATTATAAAAGGAACTGGAAAACTCAACTACAGCGGGACTGAAACTTTTAAATGCATGAGAGGTACTGTTGAAATAATCAATGTTTATCAAAAGTATTATCAAGTATGTAGAATTAAATTTATAATTTTTTTTTCTTATATTACAGATGTAGTTACGGAAAAATTTGGTGATTCGGAAGAGTGTAAAAATTTTGCTGGAAAAGTTGGGAAATGGCTTTCTGGTTGTAAAGATCGAGAGTATGGACGAAAAGAAAGATCTCTGTCTACATTAATTTTTTCTATTTTTCTATCTAAAATTTTTTCAATTTGAAACTTAACAAAAAGCTAAAAAACTAAATTATTTTCAACTTGTAAGTCTTTATTCATAATATTTCACCTTAATAAGAATTATGTAGACTAATAAGAATTTGAATACAGACGGGCAGTTAAATTTTTATACAATTATCAAATATCTATTCCAATTAAGTAATTAAATTATTATACGAAAACTTATTAACTATGTAGTTTATAAAAGAAATATAATAATAACAATAATAATAATAATAATAATTAATAACAACAACAACAACAACAACAATAACAATAATAATATTGTTGTTATTATGTTATGATTTGCCGTTCATGTGCCATTAATTGGTTGATAATTTGCATAATACGTGGCCCATTGTTGGGCTCATTAACCGGACGATGATCAATTACCATTAATGGGCCGGGGTTATCATTTGTATATTCAGCCGTTCATGGGCCATTAGAAGACGCCAATGATTGGCCGTTAATTATCATCCTTCGCCCGGCGATGGGCCATCCGAGGGCCGGTTTTCAAACTTTGTATGGGATGTTTCACAATTTCATTATTTACTTATTTCCTAGCACTCTTGATAATAACTTTGATAAGAATTTATATGAGAACTTAATTTTTAGTTTAGTCAAAGAAAATACACGTCGACGGAAAGTTTGGATTGATAAAATAGTTTCTAGAGACTGGAACTGATAATGCACGTAGGATATAGCCGTCTGAAGCGCGGACTGATAATGACTTTGTGTTCATTGAGCACGAGTTTAAATACTATTTTGGGATGGGGATTTTGCATTGGCAATCCTCGGAGTCCGCGTGGACTTATTTTTATTGATTATATTTATTTCTTGGAATGATTTGATTTGTTAACTTTTGAAGTTTTGGAAGGTGATTGGTGGATTGTCTTAATAGTAGGAGGAATTTCTTGAATATATAATTTTGCTGATAATAATATATTTGACCGTTTGACTTTGGCAGGCAAACGTGGTTGATTTTTTGCTGATGGCTGAGTAGCCGTTTTTCAATTCGTGGTCATGTGAGCTCTACTCGCGGTTATTTGAGTTTTATTTGCGGCACCAAGTTCTCATATTTTCTGTTTTACATTATGCTGAAGACAGGATGTGAAGTCATTCGATATCATTTCTCCTTTCGAATAATGTAACTTGTGAATATTTTTAGTCTTTACATTTTTCGTTAGATTATATTTCGAGGCGCATTCCAGTTTTGAGTGCTGACTGTGGCGTGAGAACTCACGACTGGATTGTTGGTTGTTCTGCTCACGTTGGCATTTATAGATGGTTTGTTTAAATAAAGTATTTGTATCACATTCTGCCGCAGACGGGGAGGGGGGGGGGGTAGGCCAGACACTAATGTAGAACAAGCCATAGAACAAATACAAAAGCAGTTAATCTACATAACAAATTTGTACATACAAAACGCGGAAAAAATGGATAAACTCTATAGTTTAATAATATTAACAACACCATATTAATGAATTCAATAGTAAATAAAGAAAAAATACAGGAAATTAAAACAAAAAAAATCAAAATAATATCAACTACTGTGAACTCTATAATTCAACATCAAAGAAGAGCTTCTCTAATAAATATGATTAAGAAACATGACCCGGACATAGTTTTGGTTAATGAAACTAAGCTAAACTCGAAATATAAATTAGAAATATTAGGGTATAATGTAATAAGACGAGACAGACCAAAAAAAGAAAATTATGGTGGAGGAGTAGCAGCACTAATAAAAAAACCAATAAAATATACTATTATAAACGAAAATTACTCACATGGATCCGAAATAAGAGAGCATTTGCATGATAATAAAAATGAAAGATAATAAAAACTTAATAATAGTATCGGCTTATGCCCCGCATGGATAGAATGACATCTTTGCTGAAGAATTCATAGATTTGTTTCAATCATTAAAATTAAATGACAACAATAACTACTACGTAATAGCCGGAGACTTTAACGCGAAACATGCAAGCTGGAAAAACAACCAGTACAATACTAGAGGTAACTTCATACACGACTGGATAACTAAAAATGACATTGAATACAGATCAACTATACTCAAATCAGACATCGCCGCATACCCTAGACGAGATGCTTACCTAGACATTTGCATAACAGATGACAGACTTAATTTCATAAAGAACGAAAACAACGAGATACAAGCAATACCATGTGACAGTGACCATAATGCGCTACTCCTGCAATTATATTACCCGATAAATAGTGCATGGACATTAGAATTACTCAGAGAAAAAGACGGTTTAAATTATAAAAACGCAGATTGGCGAAAGTTTCAAGAAAATTTAAACATAGAATACAACACAATCATTTCAGATCAAACCAATTTAAGTAAAATTGAAATCAATAATTACATAACAATAGACAAAACAATACCAAAAATAAAAAATTATACATGCTGTATGGATAGCGACAAAAATGAGAATATCAAAAAACTAGAAAAATTAAAGAGTTTTTTAATTACAAAGGTAAATAAAATCTATAGATTATTTAATGATAAAAACAAACGATATATAGTAATAATTAAAAAACGACTGAACACTATAAGAACGCAATTGAAAAACGAATATAAAAAAGTGATAAATAAATATTGGGCAAATAAAATATCAAATATCACAGTAAACAACTCAACAAAAATGTTCCCATTAATAAACAAAATATTCTGATCCAAAAGCAAAATAGAAATAGCAGATTTTGAAATTAACCAATCTGAGATAGATTTGATAAAAAAAGCAAACATAGAAATTAACTCATGTAATATAAGCGAATACAACGAGTACCAAATAACAAAACCGAAGGAGAAACTAATGATTCTAGGCAATTACTTTGAACAGATCCACAAAAAAGACGAAGCAATGGGAAAAAAGGATTAACAAATATCATCATAAACGCAACAAATAAACTGAGAAATGAAATTGAAGAGGATACAATTAAAGAAAAATACATAAATGAATTCGCAAAAAACAATTCAGTATTAGATCCAACTGACATAATTCACTTTAAAAATAACCTAGAAACAATAAAAATTTTCAGAAAATTAAACAATAAAAAATCCTCAGGGAATGACAAAATCCCAAACATAGTATTAACAAATCTTCCATCAAATATTATAAGAAATTACTGTATCCTCTTCAATAATGCACTAAACTACTTCCCAAGTAAATGGAAAAAGGTGAGCGTTATTGCATTACTGAAACCGAACAAAAATGCAGAAGACCCAAGTAGCTATAGACCGATAAGTCTGCTACTAAACATAGGTAAAGTGTTCGAAATCATAATAAACAAAAAAATAAACAGAGTATGTGAAGAAAAAAAAATAATACCAGACCTGCAGTTTGGATTTAAAGAAAAGCTATCAACGATAAATGCGATAACAAAATTCACGTCGGACATAAGTAGAGCATTAAACAATAAAGAATGCATTGGAGCATGCCTAAATGACTATGAAAAAGAGTTTGGCACAGTGTGGATTGAAGGACTAATCTACAAACTCATAAACCTAGATTTTCCAATCAACTTAATAAAAATGTTTTGGAATATGATGGACGGTAGGAACTTTGTAGTAACAGACAGAGTAGAGAAAACAGAAAAAGAATTCTTTCTAACAAACAGGCTACAACAAGGAACGGTAACTTCACCAAACCTACTTAACATTTATGACAGTAAAGCACTCCAAGTAGGGGACATCAATAAAGAAACGCAAACACTACACAGATCAATGACACGAAAGTAAAGGCAATAGCATTTGCAGATGACTTACTCTTATATGTCCAAGGCAAAAGAATTCAAAACATCCAGCAATCATTGCAGCATTCATTTGATTTAATAAGCTATTACAGTGACTCCTGGAAATTAAGCATAAACGACAGTAAATGCGAGACTATACTCTTCAGACCGAAATTATCAGAAGCATCAAACGAAATAAAAAAAAATGATAAAAAATTCAATATAAAATCACAACAAAACGACATCCCTCACAAAAATACAGTAAAATTTTTAGAACTGTACATCGACTCACAACTAAAATTCACAGACAATTTAACGACGCAGATCAACAAAGCACGACAAGCTTTTCAAAGCCTGAGGCACAACAAACATCCAAATAAAAAAACTAAAATAATCTGTTATATGCAATTAATAAGACCAATAATTACATACGGATGCTCAATATGGTACAACCAGAATGCCACAATGATGGAGAAGTTGAGGTGCTTTGAAAGAAAATGCCTTAGAGCATGTTTAAGTACATACAGAGACGAAAAATCGAACTACAAAAAATACGTAAGCAACACGACAATTTACAACATAGCTAAAATCCCAAGAATTGACACATTTACCCTAAAAATTATAAGAAACCATTGGGCATCACTAAGTAAAATCAATACGAACATAATAATCGACCAACTGAACACACCAGACGAAACTTACATGAAAAAGACAATGGAGACAGGCAACATCCCTCCAGAAACATTCCTATATCTCGACAGATACAATTATATACAAGACGAAAACAATGTTCCTACACAGTTGAAAATTTCATTTTTTTGTGTTAAAGAAATCGTGTGTTGATTTTATTATGTCAATTTAGCAACACAGTTCGATGTTGTTTTGACATGATACAAATGTGTTAGATAGTTTTGACATATTTCAACTGTTGAAATATTTAATTGATTGAAAAAGAATGTCAAACTAACACAAAATAATACTTATCGAAAAATTGACATAAAAGCTGTGTAGATGAAGGACAAAAGTTGTGAACAGAAAGTAAATGTCACCGGGCGACACTATTATTTCGTCAATTTTACATAAAAAAAAATTAATCTTTCGTGTTTTGTGTTGAATGTTATTGTATTTACACATTACATATGTTACACGATCTCGTGAAACAAAGACATATGCCTTTGTGCAGTTTTTTCGGGAATGTTCCGAAATCTGCTGGAATTAAGCGAAAGTGCGAAGCTTGGTTAGTGTAATTTGTAATGTGCATCGAACAAGTGCAGTATAGTGTTTTACAAAGATAAAATTTTTACTGGTATCTGTAAAGATAAGAAAACTATTAACTTTTTGATTTTTTGATAATTTGATTTTGAATTATTATATTATTTGAATGATTATATTACTGAGGTGAAAAATAGTTAGGTGACAATACAATCCTTAGGTTATTGCCATAACATAACCTAAAAATTCTGAAACATGTTTGAAATAATCGCAACGATAAATTATTATTTTCTTTTTCACATTTCTACAATCCGGAGAGTGGAAGAGGATTCATTGCAACAGGATTATTTAATAGCCAAAGTTCGGGAGGCAACAAGCAAGAAAAATCCCAGTCCAACAAACATATCTCTAAAAAAAATCATAATGAACTCAAAGAAAATCCAGATGAAACTTTTTTTTTCACATGATTCCGAAATATATGTCATTTATAAAGAATGCAGAACGATGGAAATATCATCTTCTTGTATAGGGTAGATCCTTAAAGAAACTGAGAAAACTTCATGTTTGAAAGTCTCTAATTTACCTTTCACAAAAGCTTGGAACCTATATGAGTTATCAATGGACCACGTAATTATAAGTGACTATAATATAATTTTTGTAAAAAATTTGTATATATCTTTGCAAACATTGAAATGTGTTTTTCCAAATATATATTTTGTGTACTAGTTATTATGAGTAAATATTAATTCCAAATTCCATACCTTTTTCTTTTCAGTTCAATAATTTTGTATATTTATGTGTATATATATTGTTACGTCGCACGTGTAAAGAACACAATTGAATCGGAAAAGCTTCCGTTAATTTCAAATAGTAACAGTTAGTTAATTTATTTTTTCAGTTTTCCAAAGTTAGCACTTATGCCGAACGAGCGTGTGGACGAAGGCGGCGTAGATAGCACTCTTGATCGTATAAGCGCAGGGACGTAGGTAGTTGGGGATCCTGTTTGCCTCTACTATGCGTAGTTGGAAAAGGTTGAGGGATTTTGGGTTGACAGGATATTTTGGTTTCGTGAAATCACTTTGACGAGTTCACATATATTCTATTAATATTTATTATTAAATTATTTACTATTTATAACAAACAAATCACCGTATAATTCACTCAAAATTTCGATTGGACAATTGTCATTTCACTCAGCAATTTTTATTTAGACGATTATTATTTCGAATTACAATTTATCGATTTGAACACTTTAAACAATTATTGAGACAATAGGAGCGAAGTATCGAAACACGTGAGAACGATTTGACCAAAGATAGAAAATAAAACATTTCGTCACTCGAAATCATTACAAATTTCGAGTGACGATCTAAACTGCTCTAGGAAGCGGATTGAACTGCTCTTCATGACGGGTTTGACTCAACTGCCTTCTCCAAAAAAAAGAAGGAAGAGAGCGAAAAAGAAGAAGAAGAAGTCAACGTTTATTCAATGTAATGGATACATTTTATTCACACGATAAACGCTGACTTCGTAAAATGATTGTTCCGCGAATCGTATCGGCGAAGTCACTCTCACCGGCTTCGGTGTCGCTAGGCGCGGTGATATTGAATAGCTATAATAAAAAGAATTCTACGACCTAATGTTTATGAATTAATTAGATACTTTGGAACGCGTGTGAATTAAACGAGAGGAAGACGGATAGGGTGAAGGAGGAATCGATGTGCAGACGTAACAATATCAATCATGGAAACGAATTTTTACTGACAGCCAATTAATAATAACATAAAATAATAATTACATGAAAATAAAAAACGAAGAACAATTTATGTCGAATCTACAAATTTGTTGTGTTACAATTGGAGCAAGTGATATGTTGGTTATACTACTTAAAACTTATGTCAAAATAACATTTATGGTGCGTACAATACAGTGCTGCGCATTTTTTAGGATTTACATAAATATTGTGTACAATTTTACCGTTTTGGGTTGTCAAATCGTCTCAAATTTTATATTAAATTGACATAATGTATAAGTAAAAATTTACACAAAATGTTGTGTTATTGCGACACAAAATGTCTGTCATTATTAAATTCACTACGTTCAATGTTATTTTAACAGTTATATTCTGTAGAATTTGACAATCGAAATCGTCAAATATTACACACGCACTGTCGAAATCAACACATCATGTTTAGTGAATTGTACATGTAGCAATGTTGAACTTACATAGTGTGTATGTCCGATTGACACGAAACGATGTGTTCGATCAACACTTTCATTGTGTTGAACTGCTGACATAAATCGTATGTCATAATTTTACACAGAAAAACTATGTCAAATTAACACAAAATTTTGGGTGGATTTTCTGAGACATGTATAAAGTATTAAATTTAACATAAAATTTTCAACTGTGTATAATATATCATATTACAAAAAAAAACAAGCATAAAGTCATCGCATACGAGGGAAATCTTAACACAAATGACCAAAATCCACACTGGGTATATAATATGTCACTGCCAGACATAGACAGTAAAGACAAACATAGGGACAACAAAGACAAATATTGGTGGCTCCAATGAAGCCAAATATAAAAAAATGAGGAGGTAGGAATGGTAAGAATGGAAAAGCATAATTCCTTTCGTTCTGTCAATTTCCTGACTCCACATAATAAATAATATAACTAAAATAAAGGCATAAGTAAAAATTTAGGCAAGTAGACTTGCCCGGTACTTTTCATCACTATTGTTGTTTGATAGTATAAATCATTTCAATAATAATACCATAATTGAATTTTTTAATTTATAAAAATTTGCGATCCAAATAAACGAGTGTTTGAATTAAATTATTGGGTTACTTAAATGGTCATGTGCCTGTTTTGGTATTTTCATCGATGAAAAGGGATTCTCGGAAGTACAACACTGTAGCAAGGTTTCTTGACATCGGTGACGCGTTACGCGTCATCAGAATGCAATGTACGTACTTTTATATGTAATTTTCCCACAATAGATATGAACGTCATTTTCTCACGACATAAACGTCCGATCGAAATGAGACATAGCAACTTATCATCCCCCGAACATTCTTATGCTATGGCCAAAATTTCAGACTTTTTTATCAAACTACTCCTGGAGATCACGTAGCTTCTATTTTTATTGCATGTGTTACCTCAATAAAAAACACATATTTGTTATCTCCGGTCAAACTGAAAGTCATATCGAATTATGACGTCACCATTTATAACCCCCCCGATACCCTAATGCTGTGTACGAATTTTCAGATCTTTTGGACCAGCCACTCCTGAGATCACGTGGCTTCTATGTTTTTCGTCCCATAAATTCAATAGAATATGCATATTTCGTTCGAAAACGCATATAATTGTTATTTTACGGCGAACGGAAAGTCGAAATAAAATTTAACATAACAATTTATTGTTTGCTCGAAAACAATTACCTCCTTATAAATTTTTCATTTGTTTGGTCCAGCAGTTTTCGAGATACTCCCACTATATAAATAAAATATTCGTCCATCCGCCCGCTGAAAAACACGTTTTTCATGTACGTCACCTTCAAAAACATGAAATTTTTTTTTATATTATTCAAGGAGGCAAGCCATTGAACATTAATATTAAGTTTTTTCATCCGTTATTCCAATTATTATTGTTGAAAAATGCGATTACATGCGTTATTTTGACGTCTTCAAATCGGACGAAACCAATACTTTCTTATCACTAAATAATGAAAAGTAATGAATAAGAAGCAAATAATAGAAATAAGTAAAACTAAAGTGAGAAATTATTTTATAAATGTACATATTGTAAATACATAAAAAAAAACATAACAACAAATAAATAATGAAGTTATAAGCCTTTCTTCATACATAACAAATACACAACAAATGATCCCATAGAATCAATGTAAATGAGAATATAATAAATGAAAACCGTAACTATCAAAAAATAGGTGATAGCGAATTAATATAGCTCTAAGTAACAGAACATCACGAGCGTCATTCGGCCCTCATGTAATCATTAATTATAATTAGACATATAAGCTATTTGTTTATTTAGGCATGTATGACTCTTGTAAACAAAAAACCCTTTGGGCTAGAAAAAAATAAACGAAAAAAAAAAACGCCAGTTCTCGTCCGATCACTGTGGCGCGCACAACGCAGCACATGAAATTCGATTAATAGTATTTTCATAATACAATTAAAACAACATTCATAATACAATTGCGGTGACAAACCAACAATTACAAAAAATAAACGAGACCAAACGCCAAACGAAGTACAGAAGTGAAAATAAAAACACAGGTTCCGAAAATTACAACACCTAACCTCAATAATGACAACAATGCCCCTCACGAGGCAGGGGTCCATGAGAAACAAACACAATCAACCACTTTCAACATAAATGATATAATAATCAAAGCAAACAGAAGACGAAAAATTAACAATAGTGACAGAAAAATGACCAAAAAACGCAAGTCAAGTGAAAAGACATCTGTTGAATGCAGCAATAGATATGATGCATTATCGAGCGATGACTCAGACATGAGTCTGGAGGATGAATGTGAAGCCAATAACCAACAAAATGACAATACCATAAAGGAAGGGCCAAAAAGTACAACTCATGAAAATAATAGAAAGTTGCCTCCTATAGTGATACACGGCAGGATTGAAACACACACGAAATTTATAGAATCACTGAAAGAAATACTGGAAGAAAAATTCTATATTAAATACCACAAAGAAATGACAGAAAGCTTCACACTAACGCAAGCAGATTACCAAAAATTAAAGAGTCACTATGAAAACAAAAAGGTAAAATTCCACACATACACCCTAACTAACCAAAAATTGAAAACATTTGTTGTCAGGGAACTGCATGAAAATGTACTCATTGAGCATATAATTAAAAGCCTCACTAAACAGGGGGTAATAGTTACAAAAGGGAACAAAATGGTAAATACAAAGGAACCGTTGTACATGGTAGCTCTTCCAATAACAACTAAATTAATCCAACTGCAGCAAAACATTAGATACATATGCAAAACAAGAATATACTGGGAGGACTATATAGTAAAAAAAAGGATAACACAGTGCCCTAGGTGTCAACAATGGGGACATGCAACAAGTAACTGTTTCGCTGAAC
>CAJUYH010011533.1:0-10947 GCA_910591685.1 Galerucella tenella | reverse complement strand
CACTTCTAATCCACCAAGTATCCATAGTAGGATACACACATTACACTACACTAAGGGAAAAGCTAAGTTCATGCAGCAACACAACTACTTTACCTCAGGGGTACTCTACACTACTACTACAGTAGGTCAGTAAAACACAAAAGTTCCGTTAGGGTTTATTACAAGTACTAATAAAAAAAATATATGTACAGGATCTACAGCTGTGCAAATTCTTACAATAAAGGAAACAAATTTACAAAAAAAAGTCATTATCTGGTATATAAAAAAAAACTTAATACATATGAGCAGTATACGGTAAAACTGCCAAAGTATTTAATTAAGCGTACATTAAGCATGCGTTAACAGCCATATTAGAGACGAAGCGGGCGGGATATAAGCGAGAGAAGTCTGATAAGCATAGGCGATATTTTGTATGAATAAGAAGCGGTAAAAGCATAAAGCAAACTTTACAATTCAGGGGTCTTCTCATTAAAATCGGTTACTGAAATACTCGTACAATAATCGCACAGAAGAAAAGGCGGAAAGGGTTTTGGTCCTCGGATTAAAATATCAAAGAGCCCTGGCTTAGGCGCCTGGCACTCCTCAAGATTTGAATCGGAACGTAAATTTGGAATGAAAAAAATAATCTCAGTCAAGAATCTTTGGCCTCGAATTATAATACCAAAAAGCCCTGGATTAGACGCCTGGCACTCCTCAATATTCCAATGGGACCTTTTAAACAGGGATCGGAATTAAAATTACGGGATTCTGGTACTCGGATTAAAATACCAAAGAGCCCTGGCTTAGACGCCTGGCACTCCTCAATATTCCAATTGGACCTTTTAAACAGGGATCGGAATTAAAGTTCCGGGACTCTGGTACTCGGATTAAAATACCAAAGAGCCCTGGCTTAGACGCCTGGCACTCCTCCAATATTCCAATTGGACCTTTTAAACAGGGATCGGAATTAAAGTTCCGGGACTCTGGTATTCGGATTAAAATACCAAAGAGCCCTGGCTTAGACGCCTGGTACTCCCCAATATTCCAATTGGAGTTTCAATCGGGAATCGGAATTAAAGTTACGGGATTCTGGTACTCGGATTAAAATATCAAAGAGCCCTAGCTTAGACGCCTGGCACTCCTCAATATTCCAATTGGACCTTTTAAACAGGAATCGGAATCAAAGTTCCGGGACTCTGGTACTCGGATTAAAATACCAAAGAGCCCTGGCTTAGACGCCTGGCACTCCTCAATATTCCAATTGGACCTTTTAAACAGGGATCGGAATTAAAGTTCAGGGACTCTGGTACTCGGATTAAAATACCAAAGAGCCCTGGCTCAGACGCCTGGCACTCCTCAATATTCCAATTGGACCTTTTAAACAGGGATCGGAATTAAAGTTCCGGGACTCTGGTACTCGGATTAAAATACCAAAGAGCCCTGGCTTAGACGCCTGGCACTCCTCAATATTCCAATTGGAGCTTCAATCGGGAATCGGAATTAAAGTTACGGGATTCTAGTACTCGGATTAAAATATCAAAGAGCCATAGCTTAGACGCCTGGCACTCCTCAAGATTTCAATCGGAAATTAAATTTGGAATTTGGAATACTCAAGATTTCATTGAAATTCAACTTTTGTATCAAACGGAAATACAGCACTAGGCGCTACTCATTCCATGATAGTGGGGAAACATGAATTTTGTAGTCGCAGCGCGGTCGACTTGAAAATTCAACTTGAAAATCGAAAAATAAATTCTTATAACTAAAATAATTTTTATTATTTCTACACAAAGTCTGAGGGTATAACGGATTATAACAACATTAAAGGAAAATATTAGATTCAAAACCAAAAAAAAATTCTCAAAAAAAAACCTCGTTACACTCCCCTCTTACTTCGGTAAAAAAAAAATTCAAAGGACGAAAGCATCGCTTTCGTGCTTTACATTTTTTTTCATCACTTATCACCTGGGAAATAAATTTCAACAAAATTCACAATTATCTTATAACTAAAACTAAATGCAGTCTTTTTCCATAATCCAGATGTGTCTTATGTAGTGGTCTGCTGTTCAGAGTCTGTGGCCTCTCCTGCGGATCCTGGAGCTGGGCCAAAATCCTCGTACTCCGATATTCCGGCGCAGGCGGGAGTAGCTCTCACGGAGGCGGTTGGTTGTCGGCAGGGGTGATATGGAACATGTACACATGTCACATTGTACACCCTTCTCCTGGGTTGTGCATTGTTGACGGTCATGGGAACGGGATACGATGTGTGCCTGGACGGCTACTGACTTCTTTTCTCCATCAGACCGTGAACTGTCTGTGGATCTTTCACATGGACAATCACGGGACATTTTTCCCATTCTTCCACATCTGGAGCAGAATAGGATAGCTTTACGGTTACAATCATGTCGGTTGTGACCAGTGGATCCATATCTCCAACAAAGATCATCGGTTATGCAAATGAAACGCTCAGATTTTGGGTAGCTCCGCTTCCTGGCGGTTTTTCCGGAAGGAACATATATGTGGGAACGGCAATCTTTTTGCTTTGGATGTATTGGAGGAACTTCAACTGCTTTCTCAATCTTTTCTGGTCCACTTGTGGAAGGGTTACATCCAGCGAATTGATCTTCCGTTTCATCCAATAGGCTCTCGGCGGTGTCATAAAGGCTCAATACTTCATAGGACGAATCTGAGTCGTGGTCCATTTTGCCTCTTTCGGTTCTGGTCCTAAATCAACTATAACAGAATAAACAAAAATAAAATAGTCATTCTGTTGTCACATAATAAAATAAATGAACAATCCTGGACACTTGGAAAAACTTGAACGAGGTTAGTTTAAACAGAGGCGGAGGGACGCACGCACAAACAAAAAAACTCTGATGCAATAAACTTAGAATACACTCTTAATCAAAAGAAAAGAACATAGTATTTTGTCACGGTGGCAAAGGGGGTATTGACACGTTGTGCATTTGGCCATCTGGTCCTCTTATTCTGTGCACCATCGCATAGGTGGCGAATTACGTGGTCGCAGGAAAGCAGCTCGTTCCGCCCACTTTTTTGGCCAAGGCTGTGAGCGCGGATGCTGCAGCGCGAACTCCAGAACTTCAAGGCTTTTGGTTCGGCGGTCTCTTTTCTCTGGTGCCGTTTCCTCTTCAACAACTTCGGCTTCCGTTACTGCCAGAACTACTCTGGGTGGTTCGCGAATATTAGTTTCCGGGGTGAAAGTGTGGTGAAGCCCGGAGTGGTACTGAGAAACGGTTTCGCTGATCTCTCCGGAGAACCGACACTCTTCGTTTATGGTGTGTACCGTCGTCCTTTCGTAAAGAGTGCAAACCAGGTAGGACTTCCGATATACTCCAATCTCTGGTGGTGGAGGTGATGGTGGAGGAGTGGCGCCTGGTATATAGCGGTCGATTCCGAACACGTCAGGGTCAAATTCC
Organism: Galerucella tenella; assembly: GCA_910591685.1. NCBI lineage: Eukaryota > Metazoa > Arthropoda > Insecta > Coleoptera > Chrysomelidae > Galerucella > Galerucella tenella. Next base: position 7,531 of record CAJUYH010011533.1, on the reverse strand, counting down.
TTTTCAATCTCTTCCTCCGTTGGAAGATTGAAATCCAGGTCCTCGAGGAAGTCGAAATTGAATTCCGGAAATTCCTCGGCCTCGGGTTCGGGAGCTCCGGTGGCAGATGGTGAAGCAGTTAGGTCTATGACCTCAAAGTCGTCGAGGGTTGGCGACTTCCTTAATTTTCGGGCGGCTTCCTTGGCATTGGCTGTCCGGACTTGTTCCATCCTTTGCCGCGCTAACAGGTCTTCATACGGATTGTGACATGGAAGTGGCTCACTTCCTCGGGGTGGTGCGTCGCACCGCGGTTTCATCCTGAAATAAACTAATTATCTAAAGGTTTTAAATCCTTAATGTGACTTCGGTTATATCGCTTGCCGTTTTCGTCTCTTAAGTCATATACTACCGGAGAAATGACGCGGACAACTTCATATGGTCCAGAGTATTTCAGGGCTAATTTCGCAGCTACATGATCGACGGCAGAAGACAAAGTATTCTCCTTTTTCATAACTTTATCTCCCAAGGTGCATCTCCAGTCACGGCGACGTAAATTGTAATAATGACTTTGACTGGTGAATGCTCTCGACAAATTTAAACGCACAAGATCAAAACATTTTTGTAATTTATCAAGTCGCAGCAGATGCGACTTTGCATCTTCTTCGACAGGGTTTTCCGTCTCGACATCTTGACATGCATTGGCTTCAGGTGTATCTTCAGTTTCCCTCTTGAGGGATTTCGGAATGTCGGGGTCTCGTCCAAAATTTAAAAAGGCAGGTGAAAATCCGGTGGAATCATGTTTGGAGTTGTTCATTGCAAACTTCAAAACGGCTTATCTTATATCCCAGTCCCGGTGATCTTGTTCGCAATATTGTGCAATCATTGTCTTCAAAGTGCTATAAAGGAAATGGTGTTGCTGGCCATGTAGCCGACTTAGAAAAACTCAGTCATGATCTCAAAACTTGTGGAGAAGATATAAGCGAAAGTATGCTGGTGAACAAAATTCTCATGACTTTGCCTGAAAGTTTTGAACATTTTCATTCTGCATGGGATAGCTCATCGAATAAAAGCCTGAATACTCTCACGTCAAGACTACTCGCAGAAGAAGAAAGAATAAAGAACAGATGCAGCGAAGAAGTTGCTGGGGCATTAGCAGCCAAAACGTTCGAGAATAGAGATTGGAAGAAAAATGAAAATGAACGTCATAAGAATAAGTTTCGCAAAGCTTGTAATTACTGTAAAAAACGAGGACACTTCGAACGAAATTGCTGGTTTAAGAAGAACAAAGCCGAAAGTAAACCACTAAATGATGATAAAAATAAGAAAAATTTTGCTCTTATAACAAATGGAATTAATACAACCACCGACTGGTATTTGGATAGTGGTGCCAGCCATCATATGACTTTCAATAGAATGTGGTTCAGTACTTACGAAGAACTTGAAACCAAAGAGTATATAATTATTGGTGATGGTAAAAGACTTGAGGCTCTTGGAAAAGGTACTATTCTTGTGAATGCCCAAACTGACGATGATGAGTGCGTTAGTTGCTCCATTGAGAATGTTTTTTACGTTCCTGAACTGAAATATAATTTATTTTCTGAAAGCGCTGTTACTGATAAAGGTTGTATCATAATAACTGACAGAAATAAATGTCAGATCAAAAAGGATGGTCGAATTATAGTCCAGGGAAAGAGGTCAGGAAAATTATTCTAACTACAATTTGAAGTCAGATTTGAAGAAGCTGCGGCTAGTTTCATAAGCTCTAAGACAAAGGAATCAATGGAAGAATGGCATTATTTATTGGCACATCAAAATATCTCACATTGCAAGAAAATTTTGAGGAGTTTTGATATCAAAATTCAAGATGATTCAAATTTTCAATGTGAATCATGCATTTATGGAAAGCAGAGTAGACAATCATTTTCAATTTCAACCAATGTGACTACTAAACCAGGAGAAATAATACACTCTGATATTGGAGGACCGATGGAAGTTGAATCGCTTGGAGGATCGATTTATTTTTTATTATTCAAGGACGATTACTCTCATTATCGATATGTTTATTTCCTGAAAAATAAAAATGAAGTTATTGAAAAATTAACCAAATTTATACCGAAATTCAGGACCGAAACAAATGAAAAAATAAAAGTAATAAGGACAGATAATGGGACAGAATTCAAAAATAAGGAAGTGAAGACATTATTAAAAAAATTCGTAATAAAACATCAGTTCACAGTGAAGTATACACCCGAACAAAACGGAGTAGCTGAAAGGGAGATGAGGACATTAGTAGAAGCCGCCCGAACTTTACTTCATCACCGAAAATTGGAAAAACTGTTTTGGGCCGAAGCCATAAATACATCATCTCATGTTCTGAATAGAACGGGGACTAGTTCAATAATCGGTAAAACACCATTTGAACTAATATTCAAAAAGCAAGCAAATATTGATCATTTCTTAATATTTGGACAGCCTGTATATACCCATATACCGAAACAACTTCGTAAAAAATGGGACTATAAAAGCAAAGAAGGGATTTTTGTGGGCTATTCTGAAGAAACGAAAGGATACAGAATATATTTTCCAACCGATCAAAGAATAGAAGTATGCCGAGATGTTATTCCAAAGAAATCTATTGAAGAGAGTACATCAATATTGATTAAAACAGAAGAAAAAGTAACACAGACTACAGAGACAAAAGAAAACAATAGCAATAACGAAAAACACGATCTTGATGGTTTCCAAGATGACACAGAAGAAAATGAAGAACATGAAGAAGAAGGAAGAAACCTAAGGCATAGAAGTTCAATAAAACCACCAGTAAAATATGAAGATTTTGTTTGTATGATAGCAGAAGAAGAAATCGATTACGAGACAGCTTAACAGAGTGAAGAATGGAAAAATGCTATGAAAAAAGAACTGGAGGCACTTCATAAAAATGAAACATGGACGTTAACCTAACTTCCAGACAACAAGAGAACTATAAAGAATAAGTGGGTCTTCAGAAAGAAATTGAATGGGATTTATAAGGCAAGGTTGGTTGCAAAAGGATACAGTCAAACTTTTGGCCAAGACTACTTCGAAACATTTGGTCCTGTAGCACAATATAAATCCATTCGGTTGATACTTAGCATAGCTGCGTACTATCAAATGGAATTAGCTCAGTTCGATGTGATGACTGCATTCCTTAATGGTGATCTTAACGAAGTCATTTACATGGAGCAGCCACCTGGATTCCATGACGGGACAAACAGGGTTTGCTTTTTAAAGAAAGGACTCTATGGTTTGAAGCAGTCTCCTCGTAATTGGAATGCGAAATTTGTAGCTACATTGAAAGAGTTCAAACTAATTCAGTCAGTTAATGATCCTTGCATTTTTTACAAAGACGAAGGTGAAAAATTATTTTTAGTAATTTATGTGGACGATGGCTTAATCGCAGCAACCAGTAGAAGAGGAATAGAGAGATTAATGGAACATTTGAAAATTAATTTTGAAATCAAGAGAGAAGAAGAAGTAAAACAATTTTTGGGAATGGAAATTACTAAAACTGGAAATGGAATATTTATAAGTCAGAAAATACAAATAGAAAGAATTCTTGAAAAATTCAACATGATATCATGTAAAGCAGGCCTACGAAAGATTTGGACAGTGAAGACAGTCCTTTATGCAAAGCACCGTACCGCGAGGCTATAGGAAGTTTACTATTTCTGGCATCTGTCACAAGGCCAGATATAGCATACACTGTCAATAAACTCAGCAGATATATGGAATATCCTCGTTTAATCCAATGGGAGGGAGTCAAACGAGTTATACGTTACCTAAGTGGAACAAAAACATTTGGCCTTCACTATACGAAAAATTCAAATAATGAATTATTGGTAGGATACAGTGATTCCGATTTCGCAGGGGACTACCGAGCTAGAAAATCGACTTCAGGATTTGTGATGTTTTTCGCCGGGACACCTATTGATTGGTATTCAAGAAGACAAAGTATTGTATCTTTGTCCACAACTGAAGCTGAATACATTGCAGCCACTGAAGCCATAAAAGAAATCATCATAATGAGCAGACTATATGAAGAACTGGAAATTTGCTCAAGACCAATCACTCTGAAGATGGACAACCAGAGTGCAATAAAAATGTTGACTGATGAAACAGCTCAAAAAAGAACTAAACACATTGATGTTCGTGTCCATTTTTTAAGAGATAGATTAAACAAGGATTTTACGTTAGATTTTTTAAAGAGTGAAGAACAATTAGCCGATATTTTTACGAAAACACTAGGGAGATGTATTTTTCTAGCAATCCGAGATAAAATAAATGTTAAGGAGGGAGTGTTAGAATAAAATTTTTTATTTAACATTTATTTATCAGACTAGCAGTAGTTAGTTGTCAGATAGACTTTTAATTTTGTATTGTCAATTTAATTTGAATTTAATAAAAGTTGTTACTTTTTCACTGGAATTATTCCCTAAAAACACTGCAAGCCAACAGTTTCCCATGGTCGTTGGTTTTGAGATGGCTGCATCTTCCCTGGAGGTTTCTGTTGTGATGGTTTATACTTCTGGCATTGCAAACACCGGCGAACGTACTTGGTGATATCTCTAAACATTCCAGGCCAATAGTATGATCTAGCAATGCGTGTAATGGTCTTTGCGATTCCTAGATGTCCTGCATTTGGAGCATCATGGTTTTCTTCGAGAACACGAGTTCTGTCGGGTTTGGCTAAGCACAGCTTCCATGGATCGAACAACTCTGGTTCTCTGAGGTCATTGATGTCCCAGAAATGACGGTACAAACGGCCTTCTTTGATGCAATAGTCAGGGAATTTCTCTGGTTCCCTCAGGACTTCTTCCTTTTTATTTCGGTGCCATGAACATTCGAAAGGTACATCGGAAACAGAGCGCAGCTAGTTGATCGACTTCCGGGCTGGTGGGTAATGGGTTTCTAGATAAAGCGTCAGCCACACGGTTTAGAGCACCTTTACGGTACTGAATCATACTGCTGCAGGAAAATACTCCACCGAGCTAATCGTCCGGACGGACTAGATATGGAATGGAATCATTTTAGGGATTGATGATCGGTGATGACCGTGAAATGGTAGCCCTCTAAATAAGGACGCATCTTTTCAATTCCCCAAACAATTGCAAGACATTCTTTTTCGGTAACAGAGTAGTTTTTCTCGGCAGGGATTAGAGTGCGGCTGGCATACGCTACGACGTGTTCATTTCCATCTTTTTGTTGTGTTAGGGCTATTCCCAATCCATATTCGGAGGCATCGGTTTGTAGGGTAAATGGTATACTGAAATCGGGACAGCTCAACACAGGGGCTTCCGACAGACAAGTTTCGATTTTCGTGAAAGCGGCTTCTTGCTCTTCAGCCCATTTCCATCGCTGAGATTTTCTTAGTACCTTTGTTAATGGAGCAACATTTTGTGAAAAGGACGGAACAAATCTTCTATACCACGAGGCAACTCCCAAAAATCTCCTTAACTCCCGGATATTTTTTGGGGCTGCAAATTTTTTTATACTTTCCACTTTTTCTGGATCGGTACGGATTCCATCTCCAGTAATGACGTGGCCCAAATACTTCATAGTCGGTAAACAAAAATGACATTTCTCCGGATTTAATTTTAGTTGCGCCCCTCGCAATCGACGGAATACTTCTGATAAATTTTCCAAGTGCTGATCAAACGTTTCCCCCAGGACAATGATATCATCCAGATAAGCAAATGCATATGGGTCTAAATCTGGACCTATTAATTGATCCACCAATCGCTGGAATGTGGCGGGTGCAGAGTGTAAACCAAATGGTAGAACCGTGAATTGGAATAATCCACGTCCTGGTACGGTGAAGGCTGTGATAGGCTTACTTTCCGGTGTCAACGGGACCTGCCAATACCCACTCTTCAAATCTAAACTGGAAATAAACTTGGCTTTTCGCAACTTATCCAGGATAGCATTGATAAATAGGAGAGGGTAGGCATCCTTCATGGTAACTTCATTTATGGTGGGTTTATACACATGATTTAGCTGTAGCATTAATTTTAGTTTTAACCTCCAAGTAATTAAATCCCTATACTTCAATGGGTTGGTTTAGTCAGGATTAGTGTTTGTGTCAAATTTAAGTGTTGACCTTGAAAGTACTTAATAATTAAACCTCCACACTAAATTTAAAGATAATACTAAATTTTGTTGATATGCACATGCGCTGATTGACAGAGTGCCACACCCATAACAAAAAAATTCACCAACAACGCATATAGCCAACATGCGATAAAATAAATAAATCTACGCTGGCAATATGTCGTAACGGCGGAGGCCAAAAAAATTAAAGAAGATACAAATATAAACTATATAACCAAATCAGTGTTTATCACGTGTTTATGGTCTTACAGCTCTGATATATATTATTTTAAATTGTGTTGTCTCTTGTCTCTGATTGTGCTACAAACATGAACAAGTTCAACGACGCTGAATTAATTGAATATGTTCGACAGTTCGCATGTTTATGGGATTCACGACTAAGTGAATATAAAAATTCGAAAATGAAGGAAAATGCTTGGACCACAATAAGTGAGATTTTACATGTAACAGGTACGTAATTATGGATACTTTGAAAATATATATAAAGTTAATGTGTTTCAATAATTATTGCAGACGAAATATGTCAGTCAAGGTGGCTTGCTTTGAGCAAAGATACGTGAAGGAAAAAAGAGAAGGTAGACATGTTCCATCAGGAAGTGGTACTAGCGGCGGAACCCAGTGGCATTTGTTTCAAGACATGGAGTTTCTAGACAGAATTGTTAAGCAAAGAAGGTGAGTTCAGAAATTAGATTAAACAGTAAATAATTAGTAAAGTAATTATTGCTGTAATATTTCAGAACTGCTGGAAACATTTCAAAAACACTTGCCAGTCCGATTACATCTCCCAGCATTCCCTTGGTAGTTGAAACATCAACACCACCAGTCAGTCCATGGGACTCCTTGTCGGAAATGTTGGTGATTGACTCCCCGAATTATGGTGAAGACATACCGTCATGCAGTCAGCAGTCTGAAGTAATATCAGTGGTTCCTTCACCTTCACCACATGTTTTGAAAGAAAAAAAAAGAAAACTGGAAACTCTACGGGAGGAAATTCCGATGATTAAAAAAAAACGAAGTCAAGCAGTGACTTCAAGTGAAAATTTGAGTAAAACAATTTCCAATGCTTTTGAAACATTGGACCGAATGATCACCCAGCCAGAAGTAGAGCGGCCATTGGAGCTGAGTAATGTGAATTATTGTTTTGGAAGAACCATCGCACTAATGCTTGAAGATATGGATCCACAGCAACAAAAAACGATGCGCCAGAGGATAATGGCACAGTTTTTAGATTAGTGTTAATAATTAGTGATAATATTAAAGTTTTTGTAGTTTCCAAATATTAAATATTGTTTTTTAGTAAAGTGTGTTTATTTAAAACTAAAATAAAATGTCCAAACAAATGGTTCAACAAGAACTCAAAGTCCAAACCACAATACATTTTATTATAGTCCACCACAGGACACTT
>CAJUYH010011532.1:0-10947 GCA_910591685.1 Galerucella tenella | reverse complement strand
AAGCCGGGTTATACGGGTAAGTAGATTTATATTCACAAGAAAATTTTGTGTGGGTACGAACTGACTCAATTTATTTCATCGTAATTTCATTCAATTATATGTTTGAATGGTCTGATTAGTGAATATGTCAAATGTCAATTAAAAAAAGTCATTTCAAGGTTCATTTTCGAGTGACAGCACCAAAATAGGAAACAAAAAATATCTGAACTCCCATGAACGAGATTCACGCCCAAATATTTTTTCAATTATTTTCATCACTTCGAAATCCAATAGTTTAACTGTCAATGTTAATTTGACCTAATTTTTTTTTCAACTAAATCGTTTTGGTACACTTGGTACTGTGGAGCAAGTAGTACAAGTATCTCAAGTCATACAACACATAAACTAGCAAAATATTAAGATAAACATGAACTAGAAGTATATCCGATCTAACGATAAGAGCCAAAGCTTTGGATAAAATTGTAATTAACGATGCAATTACATAGAAGACTGGCGAAAACTAAATTCGACATTGATAACGATTAATGGCCAATCCACCAATGAAAACACAAAACAGATTCTGCAAGAACTGTTAGTTGTCAGATAGGGATATAACTTTGACGGGGCATTAATGAAATTTGAAAATTCAAATATATATGTAGATAGATATTTTTACTCTTTTATAAATTGTTTCCAATTTTTCCTGTCATTGGCCAGTTTCTTACCTTCCATCCAAAATTTTCCTTTCTGTTGTATTATTTCCCCTATTGTCTCATCCCAAGTTTTCCTATGCCCACATCTTTTTTTATTCTTTTGAACTTTCGCTTACCATATTTTTTTAGTTAATCCAGTCTCCCCCATACGCTGCAAATGTCTCCACCAGCCAAGTTGCATTTTCTTAATATACTACAAAGTTGACTGTATTTCAAGTTATTAATTGTGTTTCTTATCTTATCTTTTTTGTTACTCCTCTTATTCGCTTCAGATACTTCACTCTTCTGTGTTCTATAAGTATCCAAGATTCACTTCACAGCCATGCGTTAATACTGATCTGTACACAGATTTAAAGACCTTTAGTTTTGTTGTTCCTAGGATTTCTTTTTTATTAATGAAGTTTTATTCATAGAATAATATAAGGCCTGTTCGTAGAGCAGTCACAAACTGACGACTCATGCGCCGTGAATAAAAACCGTTCACAAAAAGACTCTGCGCATGAGTCGTCCAGTCTCCAACCGTTTGTTACTGCTCTACAAACAGATCTATAGATTACTTGCTTTTTGAACTCTTCTATTTATTTCGGCTTCCTGAGCTCCGCCCTGATCTAACTTTACTCCAAGATACTGAGATTATTCCACTTGTTCTAAACATTGATCTTCAATACATATTTTTATCTTTTCTGTGTTATCACCAATCACCATAGTTTTAGTCTAATTCTTTGATTAGAATATAGGTAATAACCGCTCAAAATTTATATTTAAACTCAAGCTAAACAGGCATTTTTAGGATGGAGTGCTATTAAACAAATAATTAATTTGTCTAAATCTTTTGAAAGAAGCCTTTTATGATATTTCCATGACTCTATAACCTGTCAAGAAATGGTTACGTTTTGAATGGAAATGTCGGTGAACAGATAATTTCTAAATTAATTTTAATTATGCCTTCCGTACTAATAACTTTGTTTAATGATATACTTTCAAGATCATCCTAATGACACTTCATTCAAGCCTGAAGGCTTTTAAAATAAATACTATCGCGTTTTTACGTACATACATACATTCAAAAGAGATTGGAATCAATGTGGAGGATCTTCTTTTTCATTCGCCTGTACCTCGTAAGTTATAAATAGAAGTTATTTATTTACAAACAAAAGGCTTTTATGATATTCTCAATAGGTGGAAAAATGTGGATAAAATGCTAAAAACATTCCATATCTCAAATAACATTTGATTATCGATTATTTTACGTAGAGAACTAAATGATGATCTCTAGAACCATCTTCAGGAACACTGGAAGAAATAAATCAAAGCATCAACCATCTTAGGGAAATGAAGAAATAAAAGTTTTAATAATCTAACGGTTAGATTCTAACCTCTTATTAAAAGCATTCAACTATGAATTTCAAAATACTTGATATATTATTTGTATTGATAATAATTAAAGTAAATGGTGTTATCCAAAGCGGACCCCTTTGCAGAAGCTTCGCTTCGAAATACTTTCGTCTAGATTGTACATAGTCAATTTGTTTTGTTGAGGTTAGATCCCGTTATAAAGTATACTTTACCGCCATAAAGTCCAGAATTCGGCTCTTTACGGTTTAACCCGCCGTCACTCGCGTCCCCTTTCTTTACACGATCGCTCGCGTGTTAGATTTTATCGAACATTTGGTTATTTTATTTATTTATTTAATTTATTTATTTATTTATTTATTTACTTATTTATTGACCAGTTGGGTTAAAAATTATTCAATTAACATATTTTGTACTTGGTTATTAAAATATTAATTAAAATAAAATACACATTAATATAAAATAAACAAAGTTTTAAGTCAAAAAAATATTAATTAAAAAAAACGTATGTGCGTTATGAGTAAGGCCGTGATAACATTCCTAAAGGCTCGGCCAAAAAACCGCAAGTTGAAAAAAAATATGACCGATTTTTCAAAAATGTTAGATTTTTTCTAACGGTGCGAGTGACAGCGAATTAAGGGCCTTTTGCACCGATTATCCTTAAATGTCATACTTAACTACCTCAACTTTAACGAATTTACATTGCTCTCACCTTTATGAAACTCAATTATGACTTAAAAGATGAAAAGTCTCCTTCAAAATAATTTTGAAACCGTCCCTTAGATACTTCAAACAAAAACTTTACTTTGATATGTTCCAATGAACTTTGTAACTTCTCAAACATTTTGTTTTACCCAAATGTTAAGATTAATCGAATTTCGTTGTAATATGGAACTTTTTTACAGGAAGGGACTGCCATACCGACATAGACGACTGCGAATCGAATCCTTGTAAGAATGGTGGAGAGTGTGTGGACCAAGTCAATGGATATAAGTGTATTTGTCCTGTAGGAATTACTGGACACGAATGCGAAGTAAGTGAAATCAAAAAATATATACGGCGTCTTTCCACAAATTGACTGTAACATGTACACTGTATTATTTATAAGATGCGACATAAGGATTCCTGTACAAAACTGTCGAACGCAAGCTAACTTTTTTACCAAATGGCGTTCATAAAAAATAATAACAGATTTGGATTCTCCTAAATTTGCTCTGGTTTAATAAAGAAATGAAATTATATTCAGAAAAGTCGAATTCCATTTTCATACCACTTTTGGATGTTTTAAAACTCGTAGGAAATAGCCAGCAGGGGAAGGGCACGGGATATTTAAAAGTTAAAGCTCAAGTATGGCGGTTCGATTCGCCGCTGTGGTGAAATTATTATTCTTCTGTTTCTAGCTTTTTCGTAACAATTTTGTCTAAAAAACATTTAATTCAAAATTAAGCAAAGTTATTTGTCTCAAAAATGTAATTTATTTATTTATTAATAATGTACGGCGGAACTAATAATGTACGGCGGAACTTTTATGATTGTTTGGGACTCTGCTTAGCAGAAAACGAAGAACAATTTGAACATATTTAATTGAATAAATAAATTTTTGAAACAAAACTTTGAAAAAACTTTGCTTTATTTCAAATTTAATGTTTTCTAGACAAAAATTGAAAATTGAAAAAACTAAAAACAAAAAGAAAATAATTTCATCACAGCGGCGAATCGAACCGCCATACTTCAGCTTTAACTTTTAAATTTCCCCAGCCCTTATCTGCTGGTTATCACTTGAGCGATTGAAAGTATTCGAAACTGGTATGAAAGTGGAGTTCAACTTTTTTTTAAATAACTATCCATTTTTTATGAAACCGAATTTAAAGAAATTAAAAGTGCATTTGAGCTTATTTCTTAACGGCTATTTGGTGAAAAAACTCGCGTTTGACAGTTTGGTACAGGAATCCCTTTGTCGCATCAATGTATAATATTTGGGAAAGCGAAAAAGGGTTTGATATTATTTTCGCAATGGGGAGCAATAAATTTTATCACTTGATATTATACAATTATTAGCTTTAAAGTGTAATTTTATATATTATTTTTTTTTTCAGAACGATTATGACCATTGTAATCCTGATCCTTGTCAAAATGGTGCACCTTGTTTCAAAACACAATCCGACTATTACTGTCATTGTCCCGAAGGTTGGCAAGGAAAAAACTGTAGTCAAGCAAAAGTAGTATGCGACAATTCTGCTTGTGACGATGGTAAGTTAATATTTCCAGTTTAAATAAAAAATAAGCAAATTGTGACGTGGAAGTGTCCCGGTCTCGATAAGTTCCGATCTGGCGACCCTAATCGATATGCTAGACACGTTTTCAAATATTGTTAACACTCGGAATATTCTGTAATAAAAAATAACCAAAGTCACATGAGGCAAGATTAATGAAAGCTATCAATACTTAGTATCTTGTTTATCAAATTGGTATTCACGGCTTAATGCACAACCAACAAACGGCAACAGTACAGTGCATTGTTTGTGTGGGTGTCGATAGTAATTTAGAATTTAGATATGGGATAAAGGAGATCGTGTTAGGTGATTGTTTGGAATTAGTGACGGTATTACATCAAAAGAAATATTAAAATGTATTCATTAACTTATACGTGGCGTTTCGTGTTATATATCGTTCGAAAAATTTTTTAAATAAAAGAAAAAGTTGTCAAAGCGACAGAGGCTATTATTTTAATTTTTGGAAACACAAATTATTTTATTCGAAGTTAAATTAAATTAATTAATGATGATCAAATTTGGTATAGGTGATTGCAATTCATCATACACACTTTACTCGATTTTATCGAAACTTTCTTCTCGTTAATATTTTCTTCCATCCGGTTTTTTGTCGCTTCATCCAGTTGGCAATTTTTTTATGTTTTTTCTGCGCTTCCTTCAGTTCGTTTTTTATTTTCCCAAACCGTATACTTTTCGTCTTTTTTGAGGATCTTGCTTCGCCTTATTATTTTATTATTATGTGTGTTTTGGCACGGAAATTACTTCCAAAATTTTGGAAGTTGCTCTGCTCAAGTTAGGTAGTAACTTTGGACTCTTTCAGGAAATTTATTAATAAATCATAAATGATTCTATTGGCATTATCAAGGACGTGGTTAATATTTAGCGGAAATTCAACTTCAACTTCAACTAGAACAACCAATACTCGTTACAGTTTAGAAAGATGATCTAATTTTTTTAATGTTTTTCCTACGTTTCCTTTAGTTCGTTTTCTATTTTCCCAAACCGTACTTAATGTCTTTTTTAGGATCTTGCTTTGACTTAATATTTTATTATTGTGAGTGTGTTGTGTGTGTTGTTGTGATAATATAAAATATAATCAAGTGAATGAAGAGCAGCGTTCCCAAGTGTTTTATGCCCAGTTTTCATGGATAAAACTACAAAGGATGTGCGTGCCCGCCACGGCCCTAATTTCACCAATTACGAAACTGTATATTTGATGCATTATGTTGCAGAATAAAAAAAGAATCATATTCCTGGGAACACCAAATTCAATTAATTCCATTTCGTAAAGGTCTTCAAAAAGCTCTATATCCATTATTAATTCCATTTTGTTTGATTTTATAAACTAAACTCTCTATTTTTTGATAATTTGGTCTGCCAAGTGCCAAGACATAACCTCACTTTCACATAAGTAGGACTTAAGTAGAACCTACACTTCGATTTACGTTAAGAACGACTTACGACTCGGTGCAGTTACACATATTTCCTAATGCCCGTATTCCTGAAGCATCCATAAGTCGGTCTATAACTATTGGTTCGATAAAATTTATTGGTTCCATAACTGTTAATGGTATTCCTATCGCTTATTTATGGAGTCGATAACTATTGGTCGATTTATAGAATCAATATCTATGGATTTCATAAAATCTAGGGAAATTTTAATATCTTTGATTTGTAACAATGGAATTTAACCATTGCGCTTGCGCTTTTAACGATATACAATAACCTTGAAGTAATAATTCATTTTGTCATTTCCATTCGATTGTTCCCTGGTTCAGTTTGTTAATTTAATTGTGCAATGGAAGAAAAAACCAAGAGGAAGCGTTTCCGTAATTACACGGAAGACGAAAGGGCTGAGTTATGTGCCATTATGAAAAGATAGTGTCATAGAAAATTAAAAAAAATTATTTTTTATAAATATTTCCTGACTAAATAATAATCCCCAGGAATCATTAATAAAATAAAGTTCTGAATTGAAATTAAATAGCAATTATCTCAGGATAATAGATTTTTATTAAAGAAAAAAACTAGAGTGCATTATATTTTATAGAATATTTTATTCGCTAAATAAAGTATTTATTAAAGAAGTTCTGACTGCAGTATCAACATTATTCCTATCTGGAGTATTTTCTTCGTCACCATCATTTGGATCTTGTTCAACTTCTTCGTCTTCAAAAAAATCACTTTCACCTAGGCAGATATTGTGGAGAACAGCAGTGGCAGTAATAACAGTTAATGCTGTTTCCACATTGATGGCCATCCCTACAGATAGACAAGGAAATCTTCTTTTTAAAATGCCGAAACATCTTTCTATTGTGTTTCTGGTAGAGCAATGTGCCTTGTATTTCTGTTCTGCTGGTGTGGTTGGGTTCAACAACGGAGTTAACAAATACCTGAAACATTAAATAACGCTGCACTCTACTATTTCCTCAAAAGAAATATGAGTAATTCTAAATATGTAGTATTTTTTCTATACGCTTGTTTATTATACTGTTACCTTTTACAAGCATATGCACTATCCCCAAGGAGATATTTCTGTCAAAATTCTTCATTTTCTAACTGTGCACGTAGATGACAGTCATTAAAAATGGTGGAATCATGCGTTGAGCCTGGCCATTTTGCAACAACATTCCAGATGTATAATTTTGCATCGCAAATCATTTGGACGTTAATACTGAAATATCATTTTCGATTCCTAAATACTTCTCCATTTTCGCCACCAGGTGAGGTTATTTTGAGATGTATACAATCTATTGCACCTATGACACTAGGAAAACCTTTAATGTTGAAAAAATCTTCTGCTGCTACATTAAAGTCTTCAGGAGTGGTAATGAAATGTCTCTGTAATTGTCCAATAACAAGAGACACTTTTTTCACTATCCTTGACACTGTTGGCTGGGACACACTAAAGAAGTCTCCAGTTACCAATTGAAAACACCCTGTTGCATAAAACCGTAGTGCAATTAGCATTTGCATCGTGGGGCTGATAGCACCATTTCTCGTCGTAGGTTTTTCCAACTTTCGTCCAATAACATCAACTATCCGCCTAGCAGACTGTTTCGAAATTCGAAAGCGCCTTTTGAAATCGGCTTCATTTAATTGGGTGAAATAATCTGGCCACTTGTACTTTCTTGCCTTAGGTTCAACCTCATCTTCAGAAGATGACGAACCCTCTAATAAGCGGGTAGCAAATCTTGGTAAAAGATAATCCATCTATTAGAAAAAAATGTTAGTTAAGTTGAAACTGTATATAAATATCCATCAATACTTTCAAAGCATCATGGTCATATGAAATATATTGTTTTTCACTCAGGAATGGTATAATATTTGCAAACACAGAAATTTTAGTATTTATGCACATATTTTTTAAGTTATGATTACAATAAGTAGCGATCAAGATCAAATAGTACATTACAACCATCTGTCAATTTACTTACCTTTGATAATTAATTTATTCGATTGATTTCAGCACAGTACCGTGAAAAAAACATCAAAATTGTAGCTTCATTTACTCCAACATTACCGCTAATTGTCATATAGCGTCACTATTGTGACATTGTTCGATCTATAACTTATGGGTCGATTTATGGAGCCAATAACGCCTATTGAACGTTTAGGAATACGAAAACACACGATTCGGCCGTATTTATGGAACCAATAACGCTATTGAACCAATAAGTTTACCGGGTCCTTTCTGAATGCGGAAAACGATTTTATTGAACCAATAGCGGTTTTATGGAACCAATAACTCTTATTGGGCGTTTAGGAATACGGGCATAAGTCTTACTTAAATGCTCAAGTAGCACCGGTGCAGTTAGCACTTAGTACTTTCAAATCATTATTTCGCTTCAACTATTTGCCGCCAGGGTGATGTTTACAATACGATTAAGGTAGGCGTTTTCGCGCCTGAATACAGTTCTCCCTCGTTGCTTGCGAGGTTAAATATAGTTATAATCGAGAGTCCAGCCCAGTTAAGACTTACAGTTTCCTTTCCCGGTATAACACAGAAACTTTCAGAGCAAAAGGGTCAATTTCCATAGTACTTAATTTTAATTCCTTCATTTTTCTAAATAATAATTGCATTTTTCTATAAAACAAAAGTCTCTGATGAGTGTGTATAGTGATTCAAACCTAAAATCAAAATTATGTTATGAATAGGCCTTTGATCTAATATATTTTAGCATTTAAAAGTCTAAAACATGATTATACAACCAATTTTCAAAGAGTATTCCAAATCATTGTATATGAGCGTTTATTTTTAATTAATCGTGCGTACTTGAGTTAATTTTTTGGGATGTAAGATTTATTTAGTAGACTGCGAGTACGTCAATTAGTTGTATAAGACAAGCAACGGACAGCGAGACCGGACCAGTTCGATTTCTGACCCAGTCGGAGGTCTCGGAATCCCACAGAGACTCCTTCAGGTGTCTTGCATGGAAAGTGCCTGTCAACTGATCGCCTTCCATCTATACCGACATTCTCCACAGAACCGGATTTAAAAAAAAACACTACAAGCTTTTAACAACAATACAATTTAATCGTTTAGTTATGAAATAGTATTTTTCAAAAGAAATATGGATGCTAATATATTTTTGTCAAAATCTAATACTTCTACCGTTTAAATATGTCCTAATTTTATATTTGCCTTCATGTTTCCTATAGCCCAGTTTGGGGTTTTGATTAATCCAATATATGGTTTCTTCCCCTTCTGTTCATATTTCTTCTGTAGTCATTACTTCAGGGTAGCGAGAAAGTGGTACCAAGTCATTTTCTTTGAAAAGAGTTAACATATAATTATCAAATTTTGGGGCTATAAACGGTATTGTATTCTTCGTTTTTTTGGCAGTCCCACTCAAAAACGAAGAATACAATATTGTTCATAACCCTAAAATTTGATAATTTCAAATTAAATATGATTATTTTCAAAGGAAAGGACTTGGTGCCAGACTTTCTCGCTACCATGTATAGTTTTCTTTTCTTTGAAATGTTTAATTCATTGTTTTCAACTAATATATAAACCGTCACTTGGTATAAATTTGAATCAAATATAATCAACTACCTAACGCTACGCATTCTAAATCCAATCCTGGATTTATTGAAATACAAATCCGACCAACATATTTCTAGTTGTAAAGTTTTTAATTTGGGCGATAATGATCTAGTGGCTATATAAAATGGTATATAGGTATATTATAAGAACATCTCTAGAATTCATGTTTTCCTCAACTTACAGAAATTTTTACTAAAAGAGAATAAAAATAATAAAATCACTTTTGAATCATAAATAGACCCATATTACTATTATTAAAACCAACAATATTAATTGTATAATTTTGAGATGCCACCAATAATTTTCATTGGTGGTGGACGTTTTAGTATGTATAACGAAATATACAGTGGGTACAAAAAAAAGTTTAATTAAAAAAATACAGCGTTTAACTAAAAATAGATTATTTTTCATGCATAACAGATTGTAACTCGAAAGGGACACCTCCAAAACGAATATATTACAAAAAGTTATCAAATAATATAAAAACTTTATTGTACATCTTTTAATAGATTTATTGTTTATGCTTACATCTTTTCTGTGGTTGATTTTTTTTGTTTCATTACAGGTGTTGATAGTTGTGTGATGGTATCAGTTGGTGGAAGTAGAATAACAGCACCAAGTATATGTGGAGAACATGGACATTGCATCAATCAAGCGGGAGTCGGATACAAATGCCAATGTCAACCGGGATACACAGGAAAATACTGCCATGAAAGTAAGTTTTATTAACAATGAATATTTATATATATTTTTTATTGGGATATAGGTAGGTATATATGTTATATTAGACTCCGTCTCACTTGAAAAGAACCACAAACACATCCTCAAATATCAGTAATAAACTGGCTGTCGGCATGAAACAGACAACAGACGATTTTGGTTTCTGCGCAAGACAGTTGGCAAACTTAACGTTGCTTCTTCTTATATGAAACGCAATTAACTTGTACAGTGAATGGAACAGAAAAATATTGAACGTTTCAATAAAATTAAATATAATAGGATATTGTGCAGCAAATGAAGTAAGTTCAATCATTTTTTCACCTCTAGTTGGAGATAATAGGACTATAAGTGTAAGCACACTGATAAAATTATTTATTTGCATTAAAAAAATTTCCTTTTCACTCAAACAAATATTTGTTTCCTATGGTCCAAACTAATATTTATTTGATAAATTTTAAAAAGTTGTTTGCCATGTGTCTCCCTAATTTATTCAAGATAAATAAATATTCTATTATAATCAACTAGTACTAGTCAAAATCAAACAAATAAATATATTTGACCCAATCAATTACTGAAAAAATAGAACAAATAATTATTTGCTTCAAATCTCATCGAAATAAATATTTATTTAATCTTATTCAACCTGCTGAAAAATGAAAAAAATATTTATTTGGCCAAATCCACTCGGTTAAAAATTCAAAGACAGGTTTATTTGCTTTAAATGGCATACAAATAAATATTTATTTCATCATACTTTCTGAAGAGCAAATATCAAATAAATATTTATTTCATCATACTTTCTAAAGAGCAAAATCAAATAAATATTTATTTGATCATACTTTCTAAAGAGAAAATATCA